>JAFVLL020017725.1:63145-77899 GCA_021397915.2 Tor tambroides | reverse complement strand
TTGATCAATAAAAGAAGTGTTATCAGATGGGTTGCCATGGAACCAGGGGCCTGGAGTCATTGACAGACATACCGGCACCCAGTATGTGTATTGGGCTATTTGTATTGACCATTTGTTAAAGAACTAATTTGATTTGTTAAATCAAATGCAAAATTGTGTGTCTGATTCGTCCAAACGCTACATCTGCTTGTTTTCTGTGAAATAGACTATACTTATTTTCTGCACGGTACTGAGTCTGCACACATTTCCTATCTAATCTATCTCAGATAAACCTCTCTAACTGCCACGTAAAAACAACATCAAAAAATGTCAACGCTTTACATCAGGGTTGGTTGGTGATTTAATGCCATGCTAGCGTCCCTGGCTATTTTCATGGCAAGTAACATGCTGACATAATATAAAAGAGCAATTTTAAAAACTTACATCAGATTTGCTTTAGATAAAAACTCTAAAATGAATTCAGGGTTGACTCTGTTAGTGTTTTGCAGAGTAATATAATTTCCTAAGAGAAATTAAACTAGTGCAATTTAATAGAATATGTTCAAAGGATACTGGACTCTGGCATGAATAGCATATCAGCAAATCTTTATTTAATAATAAGAACTTGTGTGTGATTCTGCATTGTCCTATTCGGAATCATGTATATTATGATCTTACCTTTAGATTATTACAGTAAGAGGGCAGTATGTGGCCAGAATAAGTGGCAATATGGACCAGACTTTTTGCAGTGTAGCTCAGCTATGCAATACCAGGGTAAAATGAAGTATTTAGACTAGTGCTGTCAAACGATTAATCGCATCCAAAATAAAAGTTTTTGTTTACATAATATATGTGTGTACTGTGTATATTTATTATGTATATATAAAGACACACACATACAACATATGCTTTGAAAATATTTACATGTATATATTTATATTCATATAATTTATATTATATATAAATATATTTACTATATAAACGTAACATTTTTCTTAAATATATGCATGCATGTGTATGTATTTATATATACATAATAAATATACACAGAACACACACATATACTATGTAAACAAAACTTTTATTTTGAATGCAATTAATTGCGATTAACCATTTGACAGCACTAATTTAGACATGACAAGAACAAAACATTTTATGGACTCCAATATCACCGGCAAAGACAAAATGCTCTTAGTCTCACAATAATGGCTTGTCCACATTGTAATGCTGATACCTATGAATTGCTCAGGAAAACAACTCTGATGCAGACCCTACAAATCATAAGATGACATTTTTACAACTTAATCCCTCCTTTGCTGTGAGCACAAACAAAAAGGAGGTTTTCTTGTTTGTCCATTTTTTTCCAAGTCATCAGACACCAATAAAAGTGTTGCAGAGGCCAGATCGATGGCTTGTAGGTAGCAATCAGTCATTTTAAACGGTCTTCACACTTTGCACGTGGCTAATTTCTTGTCTGACTACAAAACAGTTCTGCAATTTCTAGACTTATTGAATCAATGCCTTTGTAAGCTAATAAAAGCCATACTGATCTCTGTCTCTCCTTTGCCTTTTTCGTGCCAATTCAGGAAAGTAGGCGCTGTTGTATGGTCTGTCTCTATCCCCCATCTCTCGCTCGTGCTTTTTTTCTTTCCCGCCTCCGCTCCTCTGATCCAGTAAAGCCTGTGTCCTTTTCCTCTCCTCCGCTTCTCTCTGCAGCCGTTCAGCCCGTAACCTCTCAACTGAACTGTCGTGAGAGGAAAAGTAATCATTTTAGGATGAAAAAGTTGACAAATGGAAACAAGTTACTACTGCAGTGGGCATCTACTCATGCATACATGAACCTGTTTGCAAGGGAAACAATTCTCAGAGTCTAATTTACGTAACACTTTTGTATTTGTTTGTAATTATAGACTGCATTATTACACAACAGAAGAAAACTGGAAACTCTTTTAAGTTCTTTAAACATGACATCAGGAAGATATTTGAAAGCAAAAACACACTAACTCTAAACGTATACATTCTACTGTTCAAAAGGTCTGGATTTAGTATGACTACATTGTTGTGTAGCCAGACAAGAAGATTTACTGGTGTTGACAGAAATAGAAAATGTATTTCACACCTCTCTCCACTCCTCTTCTCTCCTCTGTCTTTCTTGTCCTTCTTCTTATGCTTTTTCTCCTTCCTGTCCTTCACTGCCAGTGCTTTCTTCATTTCTTTAAGAGGATCCAAACTGTCTTTCAGCTTCCTGTCTTTCTTTTCTCTCTCCTCTTCAGTTATGGTTCTTGGCTTGTTTTTGCCTTTCTCTTTCTTGTCTCTATCTTCTTCTTTTTCTTTTCCACCTTTCAGGTACCAGGGTGTTGCTTCTGTTCCAGGAGCGGGACCTAGAGACACTAAAAGACCAATAGCACGCTCCTGCTTCTCCTAAAATAAAATATCGCAAAAAAATGACCATTTTAAACCATCTATGTGCAGTATAAAAAGTAAAATGTCAACTCTTAATATTGTAAGTAAGGCTGTGTTTAGTCTGCTTTTTGTCACACCTTCTCTTCCTTCTTCTCTTTGAGGTATTCTGCATTTCCTTTCTTTTCAGACGAGTCCTCTAGAGGAAACAGATTTAAGTGTTCAATCTCTCGGGCTCCTCGGCTTGTCTCCGCCGTCTCTCCATCCTCGGGCCATTTCCCTGTCTGCTGAAGGGCTGCTTGAGCTTTCTTTCTCAAATACTCAGTTCGAGCCTGAGGGATTATGGGATAGATGGAAAGATCAGAAACAAACAATCAGGTCAAATTCAAGCCATAAGATAAAATTTAGATGGCATCTTAGCATTTATGCATGCATTATATTTAAGATACATGCCAAACAAAGATTGCCAAAATACACATTTTATTTATTTTAAAGTAATTCTGAGAGGACTCATGCCGGGGTCACTGAGCGCAGCAGGGGATGGGAACGTAGTAAATTAACCTAGAAACAGTGGAAGGATGCTGGGTTGCTATGGTTACCTCTTGCTCTGCGCGTTCCACTCGCCGCTGAATCTCGCGTTGCTCCTCTGCTGCTTGAGCCTCGTCGCGGCGCACGCGCGCAATGTTGTCCTTATTGCGCACATGCCAGCTTTTTTTGGGCAAAATGTTCATTATGTAATACTTAAGAGAACGGTGAAACAGACAAATGTAGTTCTAGTCTCGTAGCAAGTTGGTCAAACCTCACACAAGGTCCAATATATAAGGCAACAGTATAGTTTATGGCTCAAAACAAATCGTCAACAAACTAACTTGCGCAGCGAAATTCAAACTCACAACTGAATCCCTATGCAAATTAGATCCGTTTCTTCCATTCTGAATGTTCACAAAAAACACAAAAGAACAGCTTTCGAAAAAAAATATACCGACTCTATGGTACAGAAAGAATGCTTTGCAAACACCGGAAGTTGCAGTGGCGTGATCACGTCACACGTAAAATGTTTGTGACGCATCGAATAGCCATGCGCTACATGTAGGGTACCACATGAGGAGTTTAGCTCCAACCCCGGAAAAACACTAGAAAAAAATACCTAACTGCATCCTGAAGACCTTGATTAGCTGGTTCAGGTGTGTTTGATTTGAGCTAAACTCTGCAGGGACACTGGCCCTCCAGGATCAACGTTCCCCACCCCTGATTTATATAATACTTGAATATATCGTAACGCTCAGCAGTTTATACTGATAGTGTATTTTAATTATTCATATTTCAAAATGTTTTAAAGAATGCAGTTTTAATGGTCTTTTTTCATGGTTAAAGACTTGAGTAAAAAAGAAAAAGATACACTGACTCATAAAAAAGTATATATTTTATAAATTAACTTTTTTTTTTGAAAGAAGACTCTTATGCTCACCAAATCTGCATTAATTTGATCATACAGTAAAACAGTAATATTGTAAAATATTATTACAATTTAAAATAACAGTTTTCTATTTTAACATATTTTAAAATGAAATATATTCCTGTTATGGCAAAGCTAAATTTTAAGCAGCCATTATTCCAGTCTTGAGTGTCAAAGGATCCTTCAGAAAGCATTCTGATATGCTGATTTGGTGCGCAAGAAACATTTTTCTTCTTCTTTTGTAGTAATTTTGTAATAATAATTTTGTAGAAACAGTGATATGTTTTTTCAGGATTCTTTGATGAATAGAGAACACTGAAATAGAAATATTTTGTAACATTGTACTTTACTGTCACTTTTAATCAAACTAATGCATCCTTGCTAAGTAAAAGTATTAAAAAAAACTAAATTTTTCACAGTAGTGAAAATATCATTGGTTGTATTTCTGTAAAATAATGGAGTGCACAAATTTCAGAATTCCATTATAAACTGCACTGAAGTTTTAATACGGCCTTGGGTGTTCATCGGGATCAAATGCATAATTGTAATGTTGATTCCTCTGTGTTGCTGTGTTGTATAAGGGCTTGGCCTCTCTCTGGGGCTGCTGTGGTTCATGTTGTTCCTTCTGCACTGTGGCATTCAGCTCTTCAATTTGTCTGACCAGGAACTGCTTGTCACGCTGTTCCTGTTACACCCAGATAAATATGGATTAAAGGATGGATTAATATGGATTAAGGATGGATTAATATTGGTTCCAGTCAGAGGATAAATTGGAAAAAAAAAGTCATAGTTTAGGTAGGTGATCACTATGGAAGCCCGTTATCGCTACTGAATAAAAAATAAAGTTACTGCGACTTTTTATCTCACAATTCTGATTTTTTTCACAGAATTGTGAGATATAAACTCACAATTGCGAGTTATAAAGTCAGAATTGCAAGATATAAACTCACAATTCTGACTTTTTTTCTCAGAATTGCGAGTTATAAAGTCAGAATTACGATTTATAAAGTCACATTTGCGAGATAAAAACTCGCAATTGACTTTTTTCTCGCAATTGTGAGTTTATATCTCGCAATTCTGCCTTTTTTTCTCAGAATTGTGAGATATAAACTTGCAATTGCGAGTTATAAAGTCAGAATTGCGTGATATAAACTCACAATTGCGAGTTAAAGTCCAGTTTTGAGGGGGGAAAAAAACTGATATGTTCTCAGAATTGCGAGAAAAAAAGTCAGAATTGAGAGATATAAACTCGTAAACTCTTAATCCTGAGAAAAAAAAAGTCAGAATTGTGAGTTTATATCTCGCAGTTCTAACCTTATTTCTCAGAATTATGACTTTTTAACTCGCAATTGCGAGTTTGTATCATGCAATTATGAGAAAAAAAAGTCACAATTACCTTTTAAATGTTTTATTCAGTGGCAGAAACGGGCTTCCATAGATCACACCCCTTATTATAAATGTTATATTATTTTATCTTAGCATTTTTGTGATATTTATCTAATATTCAGACCACAAACACATTTTTTATGCTTAAAAAGGTATACAAAGGAATTTTATTGTAATTAAATCTTATTATATTATACAGTTACACAATTTAAATATGCATAACCATTCTAATCCATAAATTTGGATTACTCATAACTAAGAACTTACCAGTTTACACTGAGATTTCAGCAATGTTACACTTTTCCCATGGACAGATGTTAAAGCGCTCACATAGCACAGGAGCACACTGTATATATTAAAAATCAAAAATCAGTCCTAATTCTGCAGCAATATATTACTTGTGCAACATTATCTCTTAAGCAACTCTTTATAGGAATATCATTTTTTTAAACAAATTACAGTTAAAGAAGTATTGAATATTGAGTAAAATTTTACATGAAACCATAAGAAATCCTGAATTGAAAGGCTGTTTATACTGACCAGGAGAAGATGAAGAGTGGTATGGAGAATTTCTGGGAGCCGATATAAAACAAGAATTCTTTACTGGTGTGGCTTAGCATGTTGACAGCTCCTGGTACAACTTCCCACATTGCTGAGTTCATGCGGAAAGGCCCACAGCCATAAGATGGATGGATCCTACCAAAATAAAGGAGAGATATGCAGAAAATCAACATAACACTTGACATATACATGATTATACTCAAATATTCTTTCTCTGTCATTAAAATCAGTGTGCTACAACATAACGCATTACAGGCCACACTGACTTAGCCACACTGTAAAGGAGAACCACGCTGGACAACATCCATCCAAAGAGCAGAACCAACAGGAAGAAGAAATTGGAGGTGGTGGATCTGAAGTTTCTTGTTGCCGGTTGACAATTCTGGAAGAGAGTTATCTGACACAAGCAAACAGAAACAAATTAGAAATTGCAATCAGTTGTAAACTTAGATGTGTGTGTCTAAGAGGGTCGTGTTCATGGTACCTTTTTGCAGTAATAAAAGAGTATGAATTTGATGGTGTTGATGAATGGCAGCAATGGACAGAAAAGAGCTCCAGTCCAAACCACCGTTTGACTGTAAACTAGAGCGAGAACATTCGGGGCAACCAGAAACTCCTGCCGTCCCACCCACTGAGTCAGTTTACATGAGCAATGATCAACCACAATCCTGAAAATGGCAATAAGAAGTTATAGGCTTACATTTTCAATACAGAAATGTATGACCGAATGCACAAATGTGTAAACAGACCTGCGTGGGAATTCTACCAGGATAAGTGTAGCGACGGTAATCAGGAAGTCAAAAAGAGTCAGTTTATACATTTCCTGTCCAACACGTGTCTCCCAGCACTATGTAATTGTGAGAAAGGGATTCAAAGTTTGAAAAAAAAAACAGAGACAGAAAGAGGCAACATTTTGAAAATCTGTAGCCATTAAACAGCAAGACATCGATCCTAAAACTTACACTGAAAAGTTCAAAAGTTTGGGAAGAGTATGTGTTTTTTAAAGAAATGATTTATTCATGCATTAGGATGCATTAATTTATCAAACAGGACAGTTAAGACATTTATATTGTTGCAAAAGTTTTCTATTTCTGTGATTTTGAATGTCCTACTTATTAAACAATCCTGAAAAATAAGTATTACATTTCCACAGAAATATTAAGCAGCACAACTGTTTTCAAAACTAATATTAATGTTTCCTGAGCATCAAATCATCAAATTAAAATGATTTCTGAAGGATCATGTAACACTGAAGACTGGAGTAATGGCTGCTGAAAATTCAGCGTTGTGATCACAGGAATACATTTCATTTTAAAAATATATTAAAATAGAAACAGCTATTTTTTTCATTGTAAAAATATTTACCTTATATTGGTCGTGATAGTAATTACAGGGCTTGCAGTTTTCATCACTGCTTTCTCCCTTACAGGTAATCTGCTCCCATAGAGTGTACAGCAAAACACCCAAACTCACTAAACGCAGGAATACCGCCCTACAATAACCAACAGATATGAGTGAAATTAAGCAAGTAGAAGAGTCTCCAAAAGAATAATGACAAAGACCAAATCAAAGAGAGGAATGTATGAATAGAAAATTTGTGAGTATTTAGAGAAAATGACAGTGCTTCATTTGAAATGATTCATTTTGAAAGCTATTTAATGAGGGTCACAATAGAAACTGCAGGCTAAGAGCTCTCACTGATGCTCTAACCAAGGCTAAACAAGTACTGCTCTTCATCCTCTCTGATATCTTTATTCTGTGTGGGTGTGAGTATTGATCAAACCTCAACAGGGCTAGGATGACGGTGGTACTGGGAGAATACTTTTCCAGTAATGCAATCTTGTCACACAGTAACGGCACCACAAAATTGCTTGCTGTTATGACCATGGAGGGTAAGTATTGCAACAGCAGCCCTGTAAAGTCCGATTTTTCCTTGGACTGAGAGAAAGAGAAATTTTAATTATTGAAAAATAAAGCCAGACAGCGTGACCAGAACCTCAACCAAACGAATAAATACTAAGTTTTCCTTTATTTTCTAATCTTACTTGTATATTATAGTCTTAAAACTTCCACTTAAATCATGAATCTGAATTTACTGGCCCAAGGCATCATGCGATATAACTTTAGCTAACCTGGCTGAACTGAGTTGCCTGTGCAATACCATAGAAAGTTGCACCGATGAGTATTGAGACTACTAGGTTAAGGAAAACACGGAGGGCGTAGAGAGAGGCTGTTTGGCCCAAAGTCAGGGAGGCAGCCTTTTTTTTAAGCCTTTCTTCTTCTAGATCCACCTAAGGGTGACAGACACAGTGGGAGAGAGAAAGAGAGAGACAAAAATAATAAATATACTGCACTAGCAGTTTCCTCTAAAGGAATAGTTCACCCAAAAATGAAAATTTGTTAAAAATGTACTCCTATCACTTACTCATCAATGGATGCTCTGCAGTAAATGGATGCCATCAGACTGAGAGTCCAAACATCTGATAAAAACATCTCAATAATTTACAAGTAACCGGCATGACTCCAGTCCATCAATTAATGCATTGTCAAGAGAAAAGCTTTGTGTTTGTAAGAAACAAATGTTTTAAATTTAAACCATTGCTTCTGGCATTTATAATCCATAATAACACTTCCTCCAGGGAAAAAGTCCAAGCCTTGTTATTCCCTCAAATCAAAATCCACCAACATATTTGTTTAGAACTGTTCTGGACTGTATTAATTTGTAAATGGTACTTGATCTGAGCATATTTCTCTCTTGATTCAGACGAGACTATTTTTTCACTAGAGAAAGCAATATTATGAATACTGGACTCATGATTTAGCTGTAAGCAATAGTTTGATGTTAAAAATGCCTAAATAAAGGATTTGTTTATTGCAAACATGCAAGTTTTCATTTCACAGGATGATAAATGATGGACTGGAGTCATGTGGATTACTTGTTGATTATTGTAATGTTTTTATCAGCTGTTTGGACTCTCATTCTGACGGCACCCATTCACTGCTGAGGATCCACTGGTAAGCATGTAATGTTAAATTTCTCCAAATTTGTTCTGATGAAGAAACAAACTCGTATATCAGACAGACTGGTGGTGAGCAAACATTTAGCAAATTTTTATTTGTAGGTGAACTATTCCTTTAATGATTTTGTTTCCCAAGTACAATAACTCACTGTATTTTCATATAAAATACCTGAAGACAATTTCAGACTTTTTTTCCAATGCACAGACCTGTAATCGGTGGCGAAGATTGTTTTGTTTAAGTTTTGTTGCACGGTCTCCTTGGAGACCATGATCCCATCCTGTAAACACCAGCATACTGTAACCCCCTACTGCTCCTCCACCCGTCACTACAACAAGACGAGCCGTGTCGCCCATTCTGTTGGCCAGTCAGAGATGTCAACGTAATACTTCAGCAATGTCTTTTCAATATGTTGGTAGAAAAACCTGACAAGACTCACCTAATAATCATACAAATCAAGCAGAAGAGGAAGTAGAAGGCTGCCGTCAACAGATAGGCCAGAGGGATGTTGTAAAAGAAGCCATTAATTTCAATCACTGAATTATTATAATAGCCATAAAACAGGTATGAATACTCCATAAAACCCTAAAGATAAAGATAATTGTGAGTGAAGATCATTAAGAAAATACAACAAAAAAATGTGATTTCAGATAAACTAAAACAGATCATTTTCTATTTATTTTGGATTCAGAGTGAGTCATAAGTAAATTTCGTATTATTTCAGGCTCACAAACAAGCATAATAATAATTCCTTGCTTCACTTTTACTTTAATTCTTATTCCATTTGCCACATTGCACATAAAATTCGATGACAGTGCTGAAGATGTTATTCAATTCATATAATTACACTACTGTAAAAAAAATATACTTTTACTCAGCAATGATCCATTAAACAGATGGAAAAACTATAAATAAATAATAAAAATATAAAGCACCACAACAGTGTTCAATTAATAATTAGATTTGGTTCTTGAGCAACAAATCAGCATACTGATTTCTAAAGGATCATGTGACACTGAAGACTGGAACAGAGGAATAAATTACATTAAAAAAAATAGAAAATATATTTTAAATCGCAATGATATTTCACAAGATTACATTTTTATTGTATTTTGATGAAATAAATACAGTGTTGGTGAGCATAATGGACCTCTTATAAACTCATTAAAAAATCTTACCAACCCCAAACAGTAGTGTATCAGGGTATGTATTCAGAAATGCCAAAAAATCTGTATGCGTGCCCATACCGTTCCTGAAACCAGGTCCAGAATGTATGTGTAAAACACCAGAAGGGCGCCAGGTTTTGGATCATACTCCAAGCATACCTCCACAACTGATAGATAAAAAGAGAGAACATTACTATTAAAGTACACTTAATTCAGTTCATTGAAAATGGACAAAGCATTCTTAAAATGTAACAATATTTACTTTTTATTCATTTTAAATGTAAAAAAAGTATATTTGTCTGCATATTGTGTGAATATAGTATTTCAACAAAGAGGGTTAATTCCTAATAGTCTTTTTCCCTGAATGCCATCATATTAGGAGTAAAGGGCTAGGAAAACTAGGGAGAATCCCAGCAATCCTATTACTGGGATTGCTGCAGGAAATAACTTTGCATTAGGTAATGAAAACAGATCAGAACAGGGAAGAAAAGACCCAATTTAGCCAGTTAAACACAACAGCCATCCCGTTTATACAGTAATACGGTTTTCTTTGAAAGGATGTTATTTTAATGAATTATTAACCGAATTAACAAATGCTTTTAAACATGACAACATGTGGGTTTATTGTTTTATTAATCTAATATAACTTTGTGAAGTTACACTGTGAAGGAACTAGCACTAAACATGTCAGACTGGTCTTGTTGCTTTTCTGAATACTCTTATACTGTTATCTGATAACCAGTTAGAATGTTCTCATTAGAGCCAAATTAGGCAATCGAGCATGAGAAGTTTGTGTTGTGTTGTATACCAGAGAGATTGTGTTCCTACCGGTTAGACTGACTGTGTTAGCGATGGTGGAGTTGAAGTTCATGGAGCGAAACACAATGCTGGGAATGAGGACAAATGCTCCGATTAACAAGGAGGACAGGAAGTTGAGAATCACAAGAAATCTCAGGAACAAGAAGTAGGATTGGACTCCTCCACCAAAGTGGCCTACAAAAAACAAGTGGATGAAGTTTATTTTTAATGATCTTGTGTCTTCCATCTCCACTAGGCTTATATTTTAGCTCTTCCTTGGTGTCTTTTCTCAGACAACCAGTTGATTTACCTATCATTTAAGGTGGAAAAACACATGGATGTGCAAATGAGAGCAGCATTTCTCATTTTTATTTATTAATTCATATTTTCATCACCTCCTATCCTTTGGATTCCCCTCTTCCACAGAACGAAATAGCTGAGAATGTATTTGGCAACCTCACAGAAACGGCGTAATGTCTGTGATTGTTTGATGTTCCAAGAGCTAGAAACAACTGGAACTCTCATCTGCTGCACCTGCCTGGAAGAAGACAGACAAAAAAAAGACAAACTTTTGGGAGCTGAAGTTAGAACAGAAAGAATTGTTTTTCTTCAATCCAAAGGTATCCCTAAATATTGTTGATGTAAAAATGTAAAAGTTGACCCTAGTAAATTTATGTAAAAAGATAATGCATGTATACCATACTGCTTTCTTCAGACCCATGTGCAGTGGCAGCTCACGGAGATTTCGAGGTTCGTTGGAGTCTTCAGCATCTTCAGGTGGGGAGGCCCAATCAAACTGAACCACACTTGTGTCTTGGGCTGGAACTGTCCGCAACCTCAGTGAATGCTGGGAACCGTGAGGACTAGGGTAGTCTGTGCATGTTCAGCGATGTATTTCAAAGCAATCACAATTACAAAAATTGGTATATTAAAATTATACATGGTAAGGAAGGGATAATACAGATGCTGAACTGTATGGGAGACATTATAGTCAAGTACAGTAATGGCTGCTTTATAAACTGGGACTGAGAACAAAATGGAGCAGCATTTCCCCATTAGCTCTTAAAATATTCTATGCACTACATTTCTATACATAGCCATGACCTATATATGCACATCCCTGCCAGTTCTCTTTAACACTTCTAAAATAACATAGACTTTACACCATAGACTTCACACTGAACATGGGTGAAACTAAGGACATATCATCGCTGTTAGATTTACACTATTCGGTATAATAAATGTCACAAGACCATATACAGATCATAACTGTATTAGATCTGCATTATATATAGAGAACAATGATTAATTGTATTGTTAATTACTGTTTTTTTTTTAAATAGTATCAATTTACAACACGTGTGTAAATATATATATATATATATATATATATATATATATATATATATATGGCGTTTTACAATTTCATTTGATTTATTTAACATATTTTTAAATAATATTTTGGCAAAAAAACTAAACTAAAATACATTTTATAAAATGATATCTCTTTAGAAGTAAAAAGTTTGAATCACCTTATAATTTATGGGAAAGGCATTTTCAGAATTTATTTAGATCATATTCAAAAGGTTTAGTTATTACTTCATTGTAGTGTTAATGTATATTTTACAGCAAGAAACAAACTCTGGACTAATTGTTAGCAAATACACATGTATCACATTAACTTTCTGTTACACACATACACACACACTGTCTTACCTGGAGGTGGATGGACTTGATTGTTGAATTTTCTCAGCTCCATCAGAAAACAGGTACTATCAACATGGATTCCACATAAAACAAACTAAAAGACAAACAGCACAGTCCAGAAACAGCAGCTGTCAGTAGTGCATAGCAATAGTTTGGCAAATTCCCACCGACGGAGAAGAACGCAGGTGTGTCAGGACTCTGTCATCTGGACTTTGAGTCTCAAAACTTTGGAAACACTTCCTAGTACTTATTACCAGCTGATCACTAGCTGCATGCTATAGGCAGACTAATTGTGTCTTGTCAGTTGCAACCTATTGAGAGATCCAGTTACAATGCGTGAACATTTTAAAGCATTTTCCTTTCTCTGTGGACTCGTAACAGATTTACTAAATTGGTTGTGACTGTTTAAGTAATGACTAATAATTGAAGAATGAAGTTTATTTGTTGAAAAAAAAGTTGAGTTAAAGTTATAAAGTTATAAGCTGGTTACGAGCTTTGGTCAGTGTCTCCATGTGCTTTATTGTCTGTTAAAAGTGCTGTCATAGAGACAAGGGGCATAACCTTTTTGTTGCATGAGCCAATGAGTCTTTATATTAACAGACTATCAAATATTATCACTATCACACACTGTTCATAAACAAGATAATTAAATAATAAAAACTTCCATCTCTCAGTGCAAAAAATCCTGAAAAATGGTATAATTTGCACAAAAATATTGAGAACTTTTCAACATTGATAATAAAAATGACCACCATTTTTTGTGAGCACCAAATCAGCAAATTAGAGTGATTTCTGAAGCATCATGTGACAAGTTTATAAATAATAAATTAAGTTATAAAACATATTAGCATAGAAAAGAGTTTAAAATCGTAAAAAAAATAATTTACTTCAAAAAATATGTAAGAAATATAATAATCTACAATCCCCAAACTTTTAAATGGTAGTTTAAGTCAAGGCAGAATGTGAGCTATTACTGTAGGGGAAAAACAGGTAATGAAAACTGTCACTTCATGTAAAAATCAGATGATACTTAAGACATTCTGTCTCCATTTCACCAGGAGAAGGAAGTTTGGGTGGGATAATGATTTTAATGAAAATACTGTGATTTTTTTCCAAACAAAACCTCAAAGATTGGAGTGGCACATCCTGTGTTTAATACTCCAGAAAGTAAACAGAGATACAACATATCAGGTAGATGTTACAGGAACCAGGACACAATCTGAACCAATCAATTAACCGAACACCAGCGCTGCCATCCAGTGCATGAGGACAAAATAATCTGAATGTTTTAAAATAGGACTGTTCATTATAATTGGATTTTGTTAGAACAAAACTTTTGAGCTCTTCTGAGAAGATCTTACTTTGTAACATGTTAATTGCTGCAAAATTTTAAATAGATCATTTTAAGCTGCACTTTACATCATGTGGTATCAAGCACAAAAAAACGAATGAACAAAATAGCAGAAATATTTACTCCTACTTTCTGAAAAAGTGAAAAAAGAAAGTTATCAACTACTTTCACATTCTTTGTAGAATAATAATAATAATATTGTTACTAGTGATGTCAGACAATTAATTGCGATTAATCGCATCCAAAATAAAAGTTTGTTTACATAATATATGTATGGTTTATATTTATTATGTATATAAATTCACACACATGCATGTATATATTTCAGAAAAATTTGTTTATATATTAAACATTTATTATAATATTAATTATATGAATATAAATATAAACATGTAAATACATGTAAATATTTTCAAAATATATTTTGTATGTGTGAATATTTATATATACACATAAATATACACAGAACACACACATACATTATGCAAACAAAAACTTTTATTTTGTATGCGATTAATCATTTGACAGCACGACACAAACATTAACCATCAATGGATACTTAATCCATCCATCAGAATGGATGAAAACAAGGCAGACTCATTTTAAAATGACAATCCATACACCTTATCATAAAGGCTGTATTACCTTAAAGACACCAGTACAGAGAGAGTAAAGGCCCGTTCACACCAAGCACGATAACGATAAAGATATAGTTCTAAAAATCGTTCTCAGTATTAAAGAATAGCAGCGTCTATGGAATTACTTTTGTGTCAATAAAAATGAACGTAATTTTACAAGAAACTTACAAAAATATAAGCTGAAACTGAATAAAATGTCTTTGAAACTGAAAAAAAAAAAATCGCAGACAAAAACTTTGACTTCTTTTTTAATACACTGCATGTTTTGCTAACTGTTTTCTCCTCTTTCTTTCA
>JAFVLL020017725.1:49441-63045 GCA_021397915.2 Tor tambroides | reverse complement strand
TTTTTTTTTCAGTTTCAAAGACATTTTATTCAGTTTCAGCTTATATTTTTTGTAAGTTTCTTGTAAAATTATGTTCAATTTTATTGACACAAAAGTAATTCCATACGTCCAGACCACAGCTATAACGATAAAGGCACAGAGAAACGATATCGTTGGAATCGCTTCAAGAACGATTTTTTTCCAGCTGATGAACAAAAACACTGACAGCCAATCAGAATCCATCCGGCTATAACGAGCTCGAGAATTTAAAGCGGCAGACGCAGGTGCGCTTAGAAAAAACAGACCATATCGTTCGCTGGTGTGGAAGCTAATATCGTTATCTTTATAGTTATCGTTATTGGTGTGAACGTGGCTTTAATCTCCGCAAATTTGTGCTCAAAATAGTCATACGGGTCCAACATTCATTAGTTTTTTTTTGTTTTTGTTTTTTGTAAATGGATGGATTCGGTTATAAGTACTCTGTGTGAGAGATTAATTTGAGTCCCAAGGTCACTGATGAGCAAAGAACCACTATAAAAACACAATACAAACCTCCTTTCCAATTGTGCATGAAGAACATAATTTAAACAATACTGACCTGGTCAGAATGAATCTATATGGTTGCACTGTTTATCATCAGATAACATAAAGAATCACTTTTCAACATATGTGATAATATAAACGATAACATTAGAATGATCATAACTATGGAAATATTTGAAGCTATTTTCACTGTTACTAAAATACAGACTGATGTCCTTGGGTTCATCATGCATTACACTTCTGTGTTGTGTTTTAAAAAGCAAAATACCTTGAATGGCAGTTGATGGCTATTACAGTGCATGTTGGGAAATGTTTTTTTTTGTAAACACACCAACTCTCCAGTTATCAGCATGATCATCGTGTCACATTCGTTTCACTCAGCCTTCTCTCTTACCACATCCTCTTTCTCTCCTTCACCTCGTTCCCTTCTCTCTCTCTTTTTACCTCCTTTCATCACTTGTCCTACTCCTATACAAACAACAGCGATGATGTGAATTATGAAGTATATGGAGCTCCAGTAGTAGATGGTGTCACTGGCCTTCAGGAGAACAAAACCCATGCACATGTAGTCGTAAGCCCTCATCTTGAGGAACCAGTGGATCCAGTCGAAGATATTCTGGCCCGTCGGCCCTAGACGGGCTCTGACTGATGCCTCCATGGCTGATTCTGCTGCGATACACAGTGGGATAGTGAGAAAAGAGAGGTAGTAACCAGCATGGAGGCCATGCCAATAAGCACTGATTAACATAGTCCATCCAGCCCTGCCATAATAAGTAGAGAGAGAAAAACAAAGAGAAAGTTAAAGATTAGTGATGGTCAACACCACAATGCAGTTGAAAGGTCAAATGTACATGCTTGTACCTGAGAGCATACGCTCTGAAAGGAGCATTGGGGTAGATGTAGTGGTGAAGCCACCACTGCACCGTCATGTTCCAGTAGCGCATGCCATGCCGAACCTTTACGCAGAAATCTGTGTTATAACAGTCAATGTTCTGGATCGTTTTAAAGTCATACTCCACAGCTGTGTCTGGATCAGGACTGAAACAAAAATAACATTTCATTAACATTATCAACGGCATGATCAAACTTCAAGTGAGCTTCTAATTTCCTGTAGATAGTTTAGCTAAACTGTCTTGTAGATCCACGCTTAAGAAATATGGCCTTTTTTATTGTGATTACCATTTACACTGGAGGTACACAATATATTAGTACCATATTAGTTAATGCTGATATTAAGAGATTAATTTTAATTTATCTGTACTGTTTGATTTAATTGTGCATACTTGTTTCCCTTGCTTTTACAGATTTAGTTGACCGATGCCAACTAAATGTTAATCTTACACACATTCAGCTTATTCAAAATCAAGATTTTTTCTAATTGAAATGAAAATGAAAACGGTCATGCCATTCACTAAAAGACTGACTTTGGTTTTCAGTATTTTTAAAGGTGACATATCATGAAAATCTCACTTTTTCCATGTTTAAGTGTTATAAACAGGTCCATCTACCAACCCAGAAAATGTGAAAAAGAACAATACAGTAAATTTGTTTGGTAAGCCTTTCTTTGCAAGCTTGTGAAATATGAGCCGCTCAGATTTCGCTCCACCTGTGACGTAGAAAGAGGATCTTATTATACTATTACCGGCCCTTAATCTGCCAGATTCTGGCAGTTTCTGTTCTGTATTTGGCTGCACTGATGAGCACAGAGCAGTGGATTTATTGATGTATTTGCTGTATATTACGCTGCTGCCACACAGATCTAATATTACTAATACATATAATACTTTTTATTTATTAAGTATGATATTTAATTTAGAGTAAATTAAAACTATTTAACAAATACATATATTTATAACCAGCAAAACTGTTTGCAACTCTGATAATATGTTTTGAGCACCATTGAATGATTTCTGAAGGATCATATGACGCTGAAGACTGGAGTAAGGGCTGCTGAAAATTTAGATTTCTACCAGAGGAATAAATTACACACACACACACACACATACATATACATATACATACATACATATATATATATAAAAGCTGTTTTAAATTGTATTAATACCACACAATACCACTGTTTTTACTGTTTTTTCAACAAATAAATGCAGCTTTGGTGAGCTTAAAATTTCCTTTCAAAAACATTTACAAAATTCCTGGTACTGCAAATAGATATTAAGTGATACTTTTGTGCATATATTTCTCCTATTCTCTTTTACAAATAATTACATTTGTCTTGACAAGTGTGGATTAAAACTACACAACTGGGACCCTGCTGTCGTCTGACACTGTGTTTTATTAGATCCTGCTTCAAGTCTGCTACTGTAAAAGGTAAATTTATCTTCTTGGATAATTAAAGTTCAATTGTATTCTTTCAAAGATCATAACTGTTATCTGTAGGTGGACATTAAAGTTATCAGATTTACAAGTTACAGTCAAATTGTAAAAGCACATTATAACTCTAGCAATAAAGTTAAACACCCTACCTATATTTCACTGTTGGCCCTCCTCCAGGTTTGGACAGAGCCCCCTGGGGGTAACAGCCTAGACCTGCACTGATGCAGCCAGCCTCTGCCCCACACCAAGCAGAGTAGAAACGCATCCGGAATACAAAGAAAATTGCCACCATGTAGAAAAACCTGAAATATAATACCACTATGACTCTCAATATGATAACAAATTGTGATAATGTATGATTTAATTTTTAGACTCTGTTTGGAATGGTATTATAATCCAGAAAAAGGAACCTGTAAAAATAGTTCTGGTCCAGGAAGTCATCAGTACGGACATAGGACAAGGGAAAGATGGAGTTGACAGCTATGAATAGAGCTCCATAAACAGGCACCATCTTCAGCCTCTGCAGGCAGGGCTCTTTACCCGGCAATGACAGAGGACTGGACTGCTGCAACCAGTCTGCATACGTCTGATAACGGAAGAAGGGACCTGCAGAACACCGGCAAGAGTGGGTGGGAGAGGAGAATGGAAAATGAACGAACGTGAGAAGAGAATGGTAAGAGTTATTAATGAAGACATGAAGCAGATGGGCAAAGATAGGATGGAATATAGGTATAGAAACAAATGGAAAATTGGAATGAAAAATGAGCCACAGTTTGGGAGGACAAATCATGGCAAAAGAAGAGCAATAATAAACACAATCAGTTATAAAAGAAATTGGACTCACACATAATTGAACTAGTAGCAGAGAGAAACAAAGAGAGACATGTTAGCATACATGCAAAACAAACAGTACAGAACATTTGAATAGACTCAAAAGCATTCCCACATATTCAAATCAACACAAAAATCATACAGAATACCTGTCATTATGCCCACATAGCAGTAGCTGTATGATATAATGTCATAAAATGAAGGCTCATGGGAAAGTCCTCCCACCACTGGGGATTTGGTGAAGGTGCTCACTTCCTTTTTCTTCTCCAAGTGGTAACTTTGAATCTCATTGGCTAAACTGACCATCTGTGCATTCAAAACAAAGCTCATTCAATACATATCAAGAGTTTAAAACATGGAAAATGTGTCTAATTTTGTTGGCTTGTACCTTCAACGTTAAAAGAAGTTGAATGGCATTGGCAAAAGGTGTTGGTTGAGGAAGGCCAAACCAGGTGACCAGACGGAAAAAGAGGAGGTACAGAAACGTCCAACCCAAAGACAGAGCAGGGGCACTTCTAAAAAAAAAAAAAAAACAAGACAAAAGTCGAAGAGGGGAATCACACCAAATCCAATGTAAAAAGCCCTGACAGTAACATTTCATACTAACCGCCAGTTCATCTTTATAATCAGCCATGTTCCTAACACTGTGCATAGAGAGTGTAGAGTGTGGATCCCGCAGGTTGCTATCGAGATGATCAAACCTAACAGCAATGCTGCCCCCTGCTTGACTGGAGGACCTGGGAAATAATACACAGGAAAATGATCAAGGTCTGTTATTTTAAAGTCACGATTCTGAATACTTCTCTATTGTGACACATCCGAAAATAAATGGATTATCGAAAAAATTAATAATAATAATAATTAGGACGGGAACTTGGTTCCATGCATCAGTTTCTCAGACTGGATTTTGAGACGTGGGCATTACACTTAACAATATAGGAAGATGAATGTGAGCTTCCTTCAGGGTGGTGTTTAAGTGGAATAAATGATTGGAGAAGTCCTGTATACATCACTGGAAGATCCAGTTATGACATTTTGATTAAAAATTACAAGGTCAAAAACGTTTTTTAAAATCACATGGATGAATCATTTGCAAGATAATTTAGAACATGCATTTAAAACGGACAGGGTGGATTTTCATTTCATGCTGACTTTAATTGTGCTTTATATAAGGGTGAATACAGGGAGACTTAAGCTTAATAATCTTTGACATTATTATTTCATTACTCTAATCAGCATTTAGTATTCATACAGTAATGAGGCATCACTGGTACATTGGGAAAGGCAATAAATTCCTTGTAATTTTGTATATTTATTTGACCAACATATATTTACATTTTGACCCATTTACTCTAATAATAAATAATTTACCAGTAAAAACTGTGATCTACAGGGGTTTTTTTTAGGTGGGGTCTATGTGTGTTTGAAGTTAGATTTCAAGATGTAGTATTTATTTAATATTCTGTACTTTTCGTCACAAAACAACATCGTGTGACAGGCTGAGCCATACTAAAAAAAATTGTAAAACAATGTCAATGTCAAATTAAGCAGCTTCACCTATATTCACCCTATTTTTCACACATTAATATGAAGAATAACATATTCAGACTTACTTAGGTAGCGGAAGAGGAATCCTACAGGTATTGACGCAGCAAGGATTCCTAGGTAGACTAATTCATCTGGTGACATCTTTCTGTTTACACCAATAACAAAGCATAACAACTGTCTCACTTGTTTAATACAGGGATTCTCAACTCCGGTCCCCGAGGTCCACTTTCCAGCAGAGTTTAGCACCAAACTTGATGGTGAAGGTCAAGGACAAGAGTCGAGAACTTCTGGTTTAAGATATCATATTTCCTTATCAATCTAACATTCAAATTGTATGTGGCTTGGGTTAAAGGAAGAGTTCACCCCAAAATGAAAAGCTGTCATCATTTATTCATCCTTCAGTTGAGTTTCTTTCGCCTGTTTAGCACAAAAGATATTTTGAAGAATGTGGGTAACCAAACAGTTGCTGGTCCCCACTGACTTCCACAGTAAGGAAGAAAAAAACTTTACGGGTGAACTATCCCTTTATTCAGTTTGGAAAACTGCCGAAATTGAATCAGTTATCCCATCTTTGACTATCTTTGACATGACTAAAAATGAAACAATGAGATGTTGAGGTAATGCTTATGTACTTAAAACGCGTTTAATCTTTGCTTAGCTTTAATTGATGACTTACTGAACCAAACATTTCCAACTTGTCATGACAGGTCTCTAGCTCATGCACTCACTTCCAGGCACCAGTCATTCAACATAAGTTATCTTATGTTTATCATAAATCTGACATTTGAATAGTCAGGTTTTTTTAGATGCATCTAATAGACTGGCCTTGCAGATAAGCAGACGGATCAGTGAGAATGGATAATATGCCAGCTATAATTCTGAAATAACCAGAGCAATACTTACAGCAGTGATATATGGGGATGTGCTATCAAGACGATTTATTTTGAAGGATATTAAAATATCCTGCAGTCCCCTTTAACCGCCCGCACTGGCGTGTTGTCTCCTCACCACTTCCTACTACCGCATATGTTCATGGATCGCTTTACGAGTTGCCAGATATTCATAACAAACGCTACCGTGAATTATGAAATTGTAACAAAAAAAAAAAAAAAAAAAAAAGAGGGAAAGAGGAAACAAATGATCATTTTTTTGTCTATACAATAAAAATAGATGCAAAAACACCTCCATTGTCTTGTAAAAAATTGTTTTATAAAAGTCCTATCATTTACCATAATTGCTTGTGCAATGTGAGAGTTATTTCTTTTACATTTTTGGACTGTAAAAGACATTTGAAGACCAGAAATACTGCAGGTTTTATTATGAGGTTTATAATAATAAACCTAATTTATTTTCCCATTTTCAGGAAGATAACGGTTAAATTATTACGGTTAAATTAAGCGGTTAAAAACAGTCGCTGTCTGAATATCTGGCAACCCCTTCAACAGACGGGAACTTTCACTGTGGCTGCTAGGGGCGGAGCACTGATTGATACAGGAGCTCAAGCGTTGAGCTTTTCAGTCACTCCTGAAATATTTGGAACTTTTCGCAAAAGTTTATCAGTAACTACAAACCATAGTGCAAACAAACCAGCCTGGCGATTAGTTTTTAATCACAATTTAAGTCAAATTTCTTCACTGACTTCAAAACCCTACATGCGGCTCACTCCAACCATAGAAGGCAGTATGCTTAAATTGACTTCGTTTACTTCAGAGTAGTGATGGGAGAAAGAAGCTTTTGCTTCGGAAATTATTCCGTTTTTGAAGTGCCACATGCTGGTGACGCCCAGTATTGGCAAATAATTTTCAGGGGAAGTTGCTAAAGGAAGGTCGATTTGTTGCTAAAAGTTGCTAAATGACGTTGTGATATCATTGCGCGATGACATCATTACGTAATTACGGCGCAAAATTGTGTCACTATATAAAATTGCAGCATAAAATATATTTTATATACGTTAATTTAGATTTGTTCATAAAATAATATAATGTAATATGTGACCCTGGACCACAAAACCAGTCATAAGGGTCAATTTTTCGAAATTGAGATTTATACATCATCTGAAAGCTGAATAAATAAGCTGTTATTTTAATTTAATTTGTTAGGATAGGACAATATTTGGGCGAGATACAACTATTTGAAAATTTGGAATCTGAGGGTGCAAAAAAAAAATCTAAATATTGAGAAAATCGCCTTTAAAGTTGTCCAAATGAAGTTCTTAAGAATGCATATTACTAATCAAAAATTAAGTTTTGATATATTTACAGTAGGAAATTTACAAAATATCTTCATGGAACATGATCTTTACTTAATATCCTAATGATTTTTGGCATAAAAGAAAAATCAATAATTTTGACACATACAATGTATTTTTGGCTATTGCTACAAATATATCCCATGCAGCGACTTAAGACTGGTTTTGTGGTCCAGGGTCACATATAGGCCTAATATTAAAATATAACTGTATTTTTAAATACAACACTGAATTATTGAACACTTACACATTTTTGAATAATTACAATTTGTTTTTGTTTTTTATTAACTAGTAAACTAGTAAAACTACACATTCTGAACAATTATCGTTTTAAGCAGTGTATTATCAGTTAATTAGTCTGCTACACTCTAAGAAAAGTCTGTAAAAATAGGGCACTATCTACTCTGTTAATGTGAAGGAATATTCCGTATTGATTTTTCACAGGTTTTTTAAAGGTCATTTTAAATTACGCATTGCATTTTGTGTTTTTGAGTTACAGGGTTACAACGGATAATGAATAATGGATAACGGATAATGTCCTGGAAAATTACTAGCTTTTCCATTTTTTTTTAGATATTTTTCTTACAGTGTGAGTGTAGGCTACTAACTGATCAACAATCATAGGTACAAGCTACTAACAAGGTGAACAATTATTCAATTATTATTATTATTAAATTGAACAATTGCAAATAGCAGCTAACTTAATTCACGTGATGTGTGTACTGCTAAGCATCTTTGGTTTCCTCTTGAGTAATTTAGATGAGAAATGTGTGCCTTTTTATCATTTAAATCACTTATCAAAAGTTGCTAAAAGTTCCCAAATAAATTTTAAAAATAGATGCTTTTGGAAGAAAAAGTTGCTAGGGTAGTGCAAAAAGTTGCTAAATTTAGCAACAAAATTGCTAAGTTGGCAACACTGGACGCCTGCAGGTCAGAACAGAGTAATAACTGCAACTAGTGATGGGTGCTTTCGAAGCACTGCTTCCTGAAGCTCCGAAACTTTGAGATGGGTCTGGCTCTGGCTGCAGACCATGGGCGAGTGGAGCGCCACTCTTGAACAGGAAATACGTCACCTCCACTCAGTGTTGCCAAGTCCACAGTTTTCCCTCAGATTTTTTTTTTTAAATGATGCCAAAACACTTAACAAGCACATAACCACAACAACCTCAAAAATAATAGAGGACAAAATACAAAAAAAACAATACAAGATAGAAAGTAAAATAAATAAATAAACTAAAAGACAACAAATAAATAAGTAACATAAACCAAAGGGGGGAAATTATACAAGGTTAAACATTGAAAGCAATTATTGACTTTGAATGATTTTTTGTTTGTTTGTTTTTTTTGTGCCCATTAAAGACAAAACTTAAGAATTATAGTCCACCAGAAAAATTGACAGTACTGGGTTCTTACCCAAAAATTTACACTTGCGAATACAACATTTGCCAAGTATAATAAAAAGATTAACAATATATTGAATTCAGGAGTTAGAGTTATAATGAAAGAAAATAATGTTGATACATATTCTAACATTTGTTTTATCTGATAGGTACATAATTCATTCCAAAAAAAAAATGAACATAAACACATTCACAAAAAATATGTACAATGGTCTCTTCTATATAACAGAAAGTACTTTTTTCCCCAATATTTTGCATATACTTATTAAGTACAGTATTACAAGGGTAGCATTTATGTAACATTTTAAATGTGACTTCTTTTATTTTGTTTATTAATAAATATTTGTGCATTCCAATTAACATTGTACAATGCCATCCATTTAAAAGAAGACGCTGGAATAGATTTTCTGTTGATATGATTTCGAACAAAGCAGTTATTGAATTTGTCCTCAACAATCAAAATCCCTTCTGCTGAAATAGAATTGTTAGGCCTATATATAGAAACAGGATTGAAGGTTTGCTCTCCTTTCAACAGAGTTTTTATACCACTAGGAATGGCATTAAATACAATGTTATATTCTTTTAAGGAAGCCCCAAAATCAAATTTTCTGGACAATTCTGAAAAGGAATATAGCTGACCATTGTCAACTGATTTTTTTCCCTCGGAATTGGGCTACTTTAAAATATGTTGCCGCTGGTTGAAGCGAAACAAGTTCTTACAGCTTTCTTATTCAAAGAATCTCTTATACTGTCAATATGTATATAATTATATATATATATATATTTCAGTCAACAAAACCATAAAATTGGGTTTCTTATTAGTAAATTTACACTTATAAATGTCAAGTTTGTTCGGCAGTATAAGTGAACTAATTAAGTAAAAATACTGTTCATAGTCAGAATAGTCAGTAAAGCCAAAGAGTGCATTTTCCATAGGCGTGAAAAAGGTCATAAACACTAACCCCAGGTCTCACAGACAAGGGTTAAGCTAGTCCCAGACTAAAATGCATGTTTGAGCTGTCTCAACTGAAAATATCTTGCTCTGACATATCTTAAAATAGGTCAGTGTCATTGTTCTGTGCCAAGATACACACCTTAATGTTTTCTTCCAAGGCATTTTTGTAAAAGTTGCTTAAATATCTTAATTTAAGGCCTAGTCCTGGCTTAAGCTAAGCCCCGTTTGTGAAACCGGGCCTAAATATTTTAATTGATAAATTTTTGAACTTTACACCATAGTGTAACTGAATATGTACAGTGCCAAAATAAGTGAAAAGTGCAAGTGCAGTTTCCTCATATTCACTGCTGAAAATACAATTTACATTTGCCTTTTTTTGTCTTTATTTTTGTAAATGATTTGCTGGATAAAATCTATGAATGAGCTTATAAGAAAGTTCTTTAATCTTATTTCTAAGATAATATTTCTACGGTAACAACCACACAACCAGCAAATCAATTTTCCATTTAATAAAGAGGTCCAATGAGACAAAACATATGGTACAGTAACAATTTCTCTTTGGAAAAGAGTACGAATAGCTCTATTATTACTCTTGGGATTTAATGAAGCACAAATTTTTACCAATATAAGATTTAGTAACATCAAGAGAAGCTGAATCAGGAGAATGGTCTTTATTAATACCTCTACATAACATGTGAGAACCTGAAGAGATTGAACCAATAACAATTGAATAATTGTTATTTTACAATAAAAAAGGAGTTCATCATAAGAAAAGACTGTTCCTTCTTTGTTGTATAACTGACTAACCAATTTAATATTGTTGTGAAACCAGTTCTTAAAAAAAGAGATTTGTGTATGTGTTTTGTTAACTGCTTGAAAATTTGCATTTTCATCATGGGTGTGTGTAATTTGCATTGTAGAGCAAAAGTATTGTCAAGTTATGTTTATCACAGACCATATTTTATCCATTATTTGTAAAAACCCATTATAAAAATCCATAGGAAAATCTTGAGGGAACCAGTGGAGAATTACAACTAAAACACTCTATTCTCAGGGAAAGCAAGAACTGAAATCTATTCTAAACCTATTATAAATCTATTATTATATCACTTATATGTTATTGTCTTGTTGTACTCACTATTTTATTATCACTTTACTACAGTTTGTACTATACTTTTTAAATATCACATATCACTTTTACTATATGTTTACTATATTACTATATTTATTATCAGTGCATAATGTTTTACCACTGTAACTTGTAATGGATCCATAAAGGATTATCAGTTATATTTCTTATTGTTTGTTGTGGAGTTTATCTGTATCCATAGAGTGCTATGAAAATATAGAAAGCAGACTACCAGTGTGTCAATTTTTGATTTGTATTTACTGATTATATTTCATTTTATCAATGATGGTCAGTTATTAGTACTTAAAGATGTATTTGTATTCCGTATTTCAAAGGGAATGATGTGTTCTGACCTGAAGCACAAGACAAGCTAAAATGTTGGGGTTAAAGACACAGAAAAAAACTTAATTTAATTTCATGTACATTAGATTATTTTACATGTATCACAGTCAAGACCATTGCACACCGAGTCCGAAATTATCACATGCGTTTTTCCGTTTTTTCGTATTCCCCATCCTTTCCTATCAAAATGCATGCAACGGATGCGAAAACACAGAAAATCGAACCTGATCCGAATTTTTTTTGACGGACGAAAGTTTCGGAGGCAGTGTGCAAACGTGATTGACACAACGTGAGGTCGTATTTATTTTTTAACGTGCAAAAATTTCGGACTCGGTGTGCAGAGACCTTTATACTAAATTAACATTAGAATTGTTACCAGAACAAAATTAGCCAAATCAACAAGCGTGTGAGCTGTCACAATTTTTAACGAAAATTTATAATTTTCCAAGCATAACTAAATAACTGGAGAATTATTTTTAATTCCATGTAGATCACAAACCACTGAAATCGACTGATAAATGTAAACGTCATCGTGTTTTTATCCAGAAAAACACAGCTCCGTTTACCTCCATTAGTTTTAGGGCAGTCTGTGGAGGTGGAGGTGACGTATTTCCGCTCTTGAGTGGAGCTCCACTCGCCCTATGTTTGCAGCCAGACCCTATTGTGTGGAAACTTTTGCGAATAAAGTGTTTCGATGCGTGTATCAAACTGCCAAAGTCATGTGATTTCAGTAAACGAGGCTTCATTACGTCATAACTGTTTCAGAAATAGACATATATAGACGCCCTATTCGACCGCTCCAGGCATGTAGATGCGGCCGCCATCTTGGAACGGTATTTTTGACGTCATTCACCATACTGTAGCTTCGCACAGAGCCGTTGAGCCGTTCTGTGCATGATTGTGGCATCTTTCAAATATTCTGTGATTACTACAGTGAATGACGTCAAGTTTACCACTACAATATGGCGGACAACTTATGTATAGCGGCCCATAGAAACAGTCGTTAATGAGGCATCTACGTACATATATCTATGGTTTCAGTAACGCATGGATATGCTGTTTCCGTTCAAATCAAAGCGTAATTAAATGTACAATAAGTATCCACGCATTACTGATGACAGAGAATAGTGTAGGCACTTTGCATCCATCAGATGCTCTCCAAAATGGCTCTATGCTGAGACAGAGAGGAGACGAATTGCTGAATAAATGTCGTTATTTTTATTTTATTTGCGTACAAAAAGTATTCTCATTGCTTCATAAAATTCAGATTGAACCACTGATGGCAGATGGAGTATTCTGACGAAGTTTTTTTATACTTTTCTGTGCCTTGACAGTGTAATTTACTTGGCAGTCAATGGGACAGTCACAAGCCTTCATCCAAAATATCTTAAATTGTGTTCCGAGGACGAACGAAGCTTTTACGGGTTTGGAACGACATGGGGGTAAGTGATTAATGACAAAATTTTCATTTTGGGGTGGAGTATCCCTTTAAATAATTTCAATCAAACAATAGTTCTATATTTAAAATTTTATTTTTAAAACATTAATCTCACAACATTGTTATGAATTTAAAACAACCATCCCACCTCTGAACCTCTGTAAATGTCTGTAAATTTACCTACATGCCAGTTTTGTGTTCTTCTTTGCCACCTTTGTAGTGGAAACTAATTTGGTTAATATTGATTTCTTTTGATTGGTAACTTATTCTTACTATTCTACCTGTTCTTATTCTTTTTATTTTTTTTGAAATTTTGGAAAAGTTTATAAATATACATGTAGAATTTTGAATTTGACATAATGACATACTTTTAATGAAATTAGGAAAAAAATGGCATTACAAATAATACCAAAAAATGCCCCTGTAAATCACTTTAAGGAGTCAAATAATACCTTGTAATGGGAAGGCTAATTTTTGTTATTGATCAGAAGGTGCTCCTGAATTTTTTTTTGGGGGGGGGGCACTTCAAATGTGCTCACCCTAGGGCACTACACTGTGTTAATCTGGGCCTGGTCTGTATAATGTTATTTTATTCATTTGAAGGCTTGTATTGTTTGTTTTATGATGAGCTTGGTTAATCAAATCAGTAAGAGACAACTAAACAATTCCTTTTTATTATACACATTCATAAAATTCATCAGAGATCTGGGCTGCATTCAGCCCCGACAAAACGGTGCAAAACGTTTATTAAACGGAAAAGGTGGTGCGTTGAACACCCTGTTCTGATGACGCAAGTGTTGCAACTATGGCAGCTGAGAAGGCCATTCTTTGTGTTCTTTTTGAAGAATTTTCGG
>JAFVLL020017725.1:18489-49341 GCA_021397915.2 Tor tambroides | reverse complement strand
GTGATCAGTTCTTAAAAGAACATTTTCATAATCTTAAGAACCTTTTGTGCAATGGGAAAAAAAAATGTTTTTTTTTTTTGCTTCAATGGTTCCATGCCATAAAAGGTTCTTTGAGAAACAAAAATGGTTCTTCTATGGCATCACTGTGAAAAATTCTTATTTTCTCTTTATTTTTAAAATTTTATGGATGTTAAAGGTTCTTCCCCTTAAGAAAATTAACCATGGTTTTACTACAAATAAAACCAAAAAACCATGGTTACCATAGTTAAACCATGGTAACCACGAATTAACCATGGTTTTACTACACTAGCCATGGTATTTGTAGTAAAAATGGTTATAAATACCCCAAAAAACCATGGTTACTACAATAAAACTAAGTTTACTTAAGATCAGCATCTAAACAATAACATATTCCTCTGTGGTAAAAGAATACCTTGTGTCAAACAATTTGACTTCAGAGGAACCACAGATATAGACCACAACCCACCCTGTGCCCTATTTTAAGCGAGGAAATGTTATAGAGGTTGCCTTATATTGCTCAGGAGAGGTAACAAAGTTCTCGGGTATGAATTAGCAATCACCTTTGTCTCAGAAGTTCCTCCTAAATGAGTCGATTATGAGATTTCTTGGAGCAAAACACTTTATTTGTGTCTATTGAGATGTCAAAGACAATGACTTTTCCATGACAGTGAATAAGATCATGGGACCACATGAGGATGAGAGGAGCTGTGAGGAACAAAAGGACGAATTTTACAAAAAGAGGAACTTCTGAGATGACGTTAGACACAAGTGACAGATTAAACGAGTCGGGAACGAGTGCGGCCCCACGCTGGGAGAGCACGCTCGGTTTTGGGTCAGCGAGTCGAGTTTGTTGTTTCTTTCGCTCCCAGCATAACTTAAACGAATCACTCGCCTGAGCACTTTCATACAGAAGTTCTTCGTCACCCCCCGATCAACCAGATCCCCCAGTGGAAGTGGAGCAGGGCCATACGGGACTCCGGTCTATGGTGATTTACCCTCGGATTAAAGGCCACTGCAGCCTCTGAGCTGGAGTTCACAAAAGAACACGGATGCTGGAATGTCTGACCTATTGAAACAGGCCGTGGGGCCCCAGGCGACGCCCCGACTCCATAGGTAAGACTGGATCAACAAAAGCATTTTTCTGTCTCCACACTGTGTGAAAAACGGATGGAAGAAATCCCAGCTCTGCCTTTGAAAGTAGTAGCATCCATGGAGAAATGAGACTCTTTAAATGGGGGAAACCATCAGATGCATTATCTGAAGAGACAGATTTTCAGTTCATTCATTCAAATAACACCTATGCACACTGAAGCCACTGGAATTGTCTTGATTTCTGAAGGAATGGTTTCTGAAAATGTGCTTTAAAACTGTTCTTCAGTGCCATATATTATTGAAAAATGGGTTCACCTGCCAATCCATTGGAAATATCTTGATTTCTGAAGAAGTTGTTTCTTAAATATGGTCTCAAAATGTTCTTCAGTGCCATTTATTGAACAAATGCTTTCACCTACCAATTCATTGGAATTGTCTTGATTTCTGAAGGAATGGTTTCTGAAATGTAATTTCATAATGTTCTTCAGTGCCATATTTTATTGAAAAATACTTTCACCTGCCAATCCGTTGGAATTGTCTTGATTTCTGAAGGAATGGTTTCTGAAAATGTGCTTTAAAACTGTTCTGCAGTGCCATATATTATTGAAAAATGGGTTCACCTGCCAATCCATTGGAAATATCTTGATTTCTGAAGAAGTCGTTTCTTAAATATGGTCTGAAAATGTTCTTCAGTGCCATATTTACTGAACAAATGATTTCACCTAGCAATTCACTGGAATTGTCTTGATTTCTGAAGGAATGGTTTCTGAATGTAGTTTCATAATGTTCTTGTCTGCCATACTTTAGTGAATAAATGCTTTCACCTACCAATCCATTGGAAATATCTTGATTTCTGTAGGAATTGTTTCTGAAAATGTGCTTTAAAAATGTTCTTCAGTGTTGTATTTTATTGAAAAATGCTTTCACCTGCCAATCCATTGGAAATATCTTGATTTCTGAAGGAATGGTTTCTGAAAACGTGCACTCAAAATGTTCGTTAGTGCCATATTTTATTGAACAAATGCTTTCACCTGCCAATTCATTGGAAATATCTTGATTTCTGAAGGAATGGTTTCTGAAATGTAGTTTCATAATGTTCTTCTGTACCATATTTTAGTGAATAAATGCTTTCACCTGCCAATCCACTGGAAATATATTGATTTCTGAAGGAACTGTTTCATAAATATAGTCTCAAAATGTTCATATCTTTATTGAACAAATGCTTTTACCTTCTTAGACCATTAATAGTGCAGAACAAAAGTATGTGAACCCTTTCTTCTTTGGAAAACAAAAGAAGATATTTTAGAAGATATTTTGAAAAAATAAGTGTTGATGACATGAATTTTAAGATTAAGGGGAAAATACCAATGAAAGCGAAATTTAATGTTACCAAAATGTTCTTTTGGATCTCATCTGTCCAAAGAATATTTTTCCAGTACAGTTTCAGAACATCCTGGAAAGTCTCCTGCAAACTTGAGATGGGCAACAATGTTTTGCTTCTGGAAATCAGTGCTTTTTTTCTGTGATAGCCTCCCATGAACACGGTTTTGTCAGTGTTTTTCTTACGCTAGGCCGGTGTTATCATGTGTTTGGATATCTTAATCAAGGCAGATCTTTCGCTGTCATCCTATGGTTCTGTGTCACTTGTTTGAGGTTTTTACAGTTTACCCTCACACCGATCTTTGTAGGACGTCTTGTCCCAGAGAGAGGTGAACTGGTGCTGAATTTCTTCCTTTGGTAAACTATCTACCTGAAATTGGACTAAAGGAGGCCCAAGTATATCTGCAAAACCTTACAGCCTTCTGAACTGGTTCACCTCTTCTTCTGAGTACTTGGATCACAGTGAATTTAGCTGAAAAAAGCAGGTAACCGAAATGTTTAGTGTGTGAAAGGGCAAACTAAACCCATGGCTCTTTTCTGAGCTGCAGCTGGTCTTGACAGTAAATTAAACGTTGTCCTGTAAATACTCGAGGGAGGTTCTGTTTACTCAGTCGTTTACGCAGGTTCGTGGTTGATTTCTTTAATTAGACTGGTCCAAATGAAACTTTTTACAGTCCTTTCAAATCATCAGTTAAATTACAGAGTTTATTTCATCCTGTAAACGCTACACTCTTAAAAATAAAGGTTCTTTATGGACACTGATGGTTCCAAAAAGAATTTTTAACATCTATGGAATCTTTTCATTCCACAAAAGGTTCTTTAGATTTTTAAAATGTTCTTTACAGTAAGAAAAATGTTTCTTTTGAGATCTGTTCACTGAAAGGGGAACAAAAAAAAAAAGGTTTTTGCCCTCCATTTTGGAACCTTTGTTATTAAGTTTGTATGTAAACTGATATTTGTAACTCTTATTTTTAGTTCTTTTGCTGTTTAGGAATAATAGCAACTACTTTACTTCACCACAACTGGGTGGACCAGACTTTGGTACACCCAATAGGTATCAGTGACATGTAAATATCAGTGGTCAGATGTAAATTTAGTAACCAGATGTTCTTGCAGCTTAGTTACAATACAATAATACAATAGGCCTTTAAGACTTAAAGCTACAGTATATTTTAATAGTTATATATATATATATATATATATATATATACACACAGGTGCTGGTCATATAATTAGAATATCATCAAAAAGTTGATTTATTTCACTAATTCCATTCAAAAAGTGAAACTTGTATAATGTATACATTCATTCCACACAGACTGATATATTTCAAGTGTTTATTTCTTTTAATTTTGATGATTATAACTGACAACTAATGAAAACCCCAAATTCAGTATCTCAGAAAATTAGAATATTACTTAAGACCAATACAAAGAAAGGATTTTAGAAATCTTGGCCAACTGAAAAGTATGAACATGAAAGTATGAGCATGTACACTCAATACTTAGTTGGGGCTCCTTTTGCCTGAATTACTGCAGCAATGCGGCGTGGCATGGAGTCGATCAGTCTGTGGCACTGCTCAGGTGTTATGAGAGCCCAGGTTGCTCTGATAGTGGCCTTCAGCTCTTCTGCATTGTTGGGTCTGGCATATCGCATTTCACAATACCCCATAGATTTTCTATGGGGTTAAGGTCAGGCGAGTTTGCTGGCCAATTAAGAACAGGGATACCATGGTCCTTAAACCAGGTACTGGTAGCTTTGGCACTGTGTGCAGGTGCCAAGTCCTGTTGGAAAATGAAATCTGCATCTCCATAAAGTTGGTCAGCAGCAGGAAGCATGAAGTGCTCTAAAACTTCCTGGTATACGGCTGTGTTGACCTTGGACCTCAGAAAACACAGTGGACCAACACCAGCAGATGACATGGCACCCCAAACCATCACTGACTGTGGAAACTTTACACTGGACCTCAAGCAACGTGGATTCTGTGCCTCTCCTCTCTTCCTCCAGACTCTGGGACCTTGATTTCCAAAGGAAATGCAAAATTTACTTTCATCAGAGAACATAACTTTGGACTACTCAGCAGCAGTCCAGTCCTTTTTGTCTCGAGACGCTTCTGACGCTGTCTGTTGTTCAAGAGTGGCTTGACACAAGGAATGCAACAGCAGAAACCCATGTCTTGCATACGTCTGTGCGTAGTGGTTCTTGAAGCACTGACTCAGGCTGCAGTCCACTCTTTGTGTATCTCCCCCACATTTTTGAATGGGTTTTGTTTCACAATCCTCTCCAGGGTGCAGTTATCCCTATTGCTTGTACACTTTTTTCTACCACATCTTTTCCTTCCCTTCGCCTCTCTATTAATGTGCTTGGACACAGAGCTCTGTGAACAGCCAGCCTCTTTTGCAATGACCTTTTGTGTCTTGCCCTCCTTGTGCAAGGTGTCAATGGTCGTCTTTTGGACAACTGTCAAGTCAGCAGTCTTCCCCATGATTGTGTAGCCTACAGAACTAGACTGAGAGACCATTTAAAGGCCTTTGCAGGTGTTTTGAGTTAATTAGCTGATTAGAGTGTGGCACCAGGTGTCTTCAATATTGAACCTTTTCACAATATTCTAATTTTCTGAGATACTGAATTTGGGGTTTTCATTAGTTGTCAGTTATAATCATCAAAATTAAAAGAAATAAACACTTGAAATATATCAGTCTGTGTGGAATGAATGTATGCATTATACAAGTTTCACTTTTTGAATGGAATTAGTGAAATAAATCAACTTTTTGATGATATTCTAATTATATGACCAGCACCTGTATATATATATATATATATATATATATATATGTAATTTCAGAAGTGCCTCAGTGATCTAAAATCAAGTAACTGTAAACAATAACAAAAATAAACATTCATACTGCCTTAAAATTAATTAAAAATCTAAATTAAGTTCAGTCAACTTGAAATGTGATGGTGTGAGCACTTGGAAAATCCGGGAAAGTTATTGTAAACTACAAAAAAATGATAACCTGCAATTGTTACCTTAAAAATCTGTTGATTTAACCCATAAAAATTAGTTTTGTTACATAGCATTAATATAATAACATTTTTACTGTAATAAAAACAAGTTTATTTAGAGTTACCATTTTTAGGTTACCGTTTTTAGTTTTTTTTCCAGTGTAACACCAAATTTTAAGTTGTAAAAGTTAATCGTAACAATCATCTTTACTTCTTTACTAGTCTGTGTGGCGAATGGCTGGGAATTTCTCCCAGGTAAACTTCAGAACGTGACTGCATAGTTGAAATGAAAGGAAAATTAAAATGTAAAGGAAAACAGACTAGAAGGTTCTGGAGAATGTCTGAGGATTTCTTGATGTTCGGATCACGGGGGTCCGTGAGAGAGAAGACATCCCGGTCTCCCGCAGAGCGGGGCAGAGGTCGGATCATCTTCCCCCGGCTCCTGGCTCATTCTTATATAATCATTTTATCCCCTCGTATTAAACAAACAGCCGCCCGCTGTCCACACTCATGGGAACCTGCCGAGAGAGTCCGACACGGAGATCACGCTATGCACTTCACTTCAACTTCATCATGCCCACCTGCCATTGCTCATAACAGGCCCTGCTGAGGCCATTTGGGTACTTCATGAAATAAAATAAAATTTATGATGTGTGACTATGCTAACTGATGTAATACTGACACAGAAAGTCCTTGAGGAAAAAAATAAAAAGTAGGACGATGATGGCACTCATGTCCTCTTTCTCATGGACTATCATCACTTGTGTCTGTGTTATCATGTTTGCAATGTGTTCAGCTGTGGGGGGAAGCTTCGGTGTGTTTATAACAGAGTTATCAGACCGGAAAACAAACTTGACACAGACAGGAAGTGAAACGCACATATGCTCATCTGCATGTGAAACCGTGCAGAGGAACTCAATGCATTTGACACTGATTGCTCTAGATGTGCCTGCATGTGTGTTTCTGAACAACTGCAAGCCAAGTTCTACACTGAGTAAGATGAGATTGATATATTTAGATATATTTAGGTCATTGGGTTACAAGAGGTTAGCAGAGATACAGTTCAGCATCTGCGATGCTCTCAATCACATCATCAGCATCTGTGACAGTATACATTTCAATGTGTGAAGGTTTGAATCCCTGTCGGACAGAGTGCTGGTTCAGGCTGGCTGATGCTGGTTTAACTGGTGGACTAAAATATAATGCAGAGTCATACCAGGAACACTAAGGTCATGGGGTTGATTCCCAGGGAATGCACGGACTGTATATCTTGAATGCAATACAAGTCACTTTGGATAAAAGCGACTGCTGAATGAATGAACGTAAATGGTTTAGGCTAAGACGCTTGCGAGGGAGAGTATTTGGTGAATGGATTATTCAGATTGTTCAGATTGTGTACTGCATGTTCTGCAGTGATTCTAGTCAGGATTATAATCGTCAATTGAACTATTAAAATAATTTTTGTTAACGGAAATAAAGCAGAATCGATATAAAATATAAATACTGGATGAAAAACAAACTACACAAAATTGCTTCAGTTAAATAATTAAAAACTAAAGCTTGAAATAAAAACGCAACATAAGCCTTAATGTTTAAAAAGAACAAAAGTTTCTATAAATGACAGAAGCACTAAAACTGAAATAAAAATATAAAAATAAAAGCTAATTAAAATTTGAATAAAAATGAAATAAAATACATATTATTTGAAATAAAGTTGAAATAAAAATACATAAATAAAAGAGAAAAAAGCTGAAGCACTACAAATAAATAAAAACTAAAATATAAACAAATTAAACCTTAATAGTAATATTTAAAAAGAATGAAAACTAATAAAAGTGACAATTAAGCACATTACAAAATAAGAGCTCATTAAAAATTGTATAAAAATATATTAGTATATTTATTATATATTATTGGAAATAAAATCAAATCTAAATATTAGTTGAAAAACGTAAACTAAATGAAAACTGAACTAAGTTTAAGTTGAAGCACTGGAGATAAATAAAAGCTAAATAAAATAAAATAAAAAATATATTAGACCTAAATCATAATATTTAAAAACAACAAAAACTGATAAAAATGACAAAAGCATCTAAAAATTTAATTAAAATGAAAACAGTAAATATAAAAATAAATGCAAATTCAAAATAATAATAAAAAATGATATATATAATACTAAAATAACACTGGTCCTCTTGAAGTACATCACCACCACAGCCAGGTTGTAACCACAATGAACCGTGACATAAATTGAGGGAATTGTCCAGATGAACAGCAGAAATTAGGCGGTGTGAGCGGGGAGGAATACGGGCATCTTTTGATATGAAGCTTTGGGCCTGTAATCCGCTTACAGCTGAAAGAGCTCTGAATTCCTGGACCTGCAGGAGAAGCTGAGATGAACCTCTAAACGGCATCAAAACTTTCCACTAATATTGTAAAAGACAAGCCGGATCCGAAGCACATGAACCCGCTGACTTCTAGCGAGAGGTGGGGGAACGGGATTACAGCGGGTCTCCTGGATAAACTGTTCTCACCGGCACTGCACACTGTACATGAGACCCATAAAACCACAGAGAGCAGAGATGTCCTCTGTGCATCATAAAATCCTGCTGTGAGATGATTGTATAACAGGGATGGAGCATGATTTAATCTCCATGCCAAGCATATTCCCTTAATTCCCACAGGAAATACGGTCTGAATATCCTTAGCTCCACGGTGTCTCATATACTTCTGTAGGTACGCTTCACAAAGGCGAATAACTCAGATAACAATGCTCTTACAATTTCCTGTGCAGAAACATCAGGAAGGAAGTGATGCCCACAGACAGGAAGAACAACACATGCCAGAGCTCTGTGTCACTGTTGACATTACATCATATTATTGACCAAACGAGACGGTCATTAATGTCCATTCCATTCTCGCTCTGTTCATCGAAACCGTCAGTCAAATATATTAGTCATTATTCACCATTGTACTAAAGCCTAAACAAATTATGGAGATATTATCTGGAAAATAAGTATTTTGTATCAGGTTGACAGATTAATTGATTGATTTATATTTTCTGACACGTTAGAATATAAAAAATAGTTTTCTCTTTCTTTCTGTTATACACTGACTAAGATAGGAATTATAGTAGAAAACAAAACAGTAATATAAGTACAAAATTGTCAATCATTCCATATTTTTAACAGCAACTATCAATATAACATAGGGAGGTAATCCCTTATAGCATTTTTTTCTACATATTTTTAGAATATAAGAGACATTTGTTTTCTTTTTTACAATGACCAAGATAGGAATTATAAAACAAAACAAAAATATTAATATTAATATGGTTACAAAATTGTTCCCAAATATGCCATTAATCCTGGAAATGAAATTCTAAAATCTTTCAAATGTTTTGTATTCTCCTAATTTTTGACAGCGACTATATACAAAATAACACATACAAAAAATAATGCTTTAAAAAACTTGCAGAGTCAGATCATTTATGGTTAAAAAAAAATCTGAATGTGCGGGTTTCAAGTTTTCAATCCATTTGTTCCAAGGGAACAAAAAAAAATTAAACTTAAATGTATTTGTATGGAACATTTCATAATAAACAGTGTTCCAAAACAGCTTTACCAAGTGCAAAATAATTATTGAACATGCTAAAGGTGTCACTGGTAAAATAAACCTGCCTAAAAAGATGTAAACGCTAATACCTTGAACGGATTTACATTAGAAAATGAGATGAGATGAGCATGAGGGACCAGAATATTAAGACATGAGGGTGAAAAACCATCCAAAACATCCTAATGACTGCATAACATTGTCCTAAAATTCTCCCAGAGCCACTTTGCATTGAACTCTATGTTCTTCAAAAACTATTCACTTTCACCTGAGAGAAACATCTGAGAACACACTGTGTGCAGTTCAGTGCGATTTCTCAAAGTATAGCAACAATGTATTTTCCAACAGCTACTTTTATCAGAAACTGTTTCTGAGCCGTGTCATTTATCTCTGTGTTTGCGAGAGAAATCAGGAAGGTCACAACGAGACGGGCGTCATCGGCTAATAAACGTGGCATCCTACTGACCCAGGTGCTGCACAAACAGATAAAAAAGGGCTGTGTTTCATTTTCATCCGAATCACATGACAGCGCAGCTCAGCCCATCCCACCCTTCCCTGTGCATTTGGGAAATTTCCATTCACTGCTTTGCTTTTCTCAAGGTTACGTTCACAGCCATCCACCGAGCGTCCTTCTGCCTCTTTATGTTTTCATAATTCAATGATCACCCACGGTCTGAAAGCAGACACGACGTTACTATCCTGTTATCTACGCAAATGTAAGAAAAGCACCACACTGGGTCACACTTAAGCCTATTATACAGGACTGTGGATTAACTGTGTCTCTCTTCCTGTTAAATGAAGCCAAAGACATGAACGCCTTGATCAGATGCTTACTGTGACATTAAGTGACGGCTTGATCAGGATTCATCTCGCCTGTATCTCACAATCGCATTCTGGGAATCTGAGCACAGGCTGCTGGTTTAAAGGAACAGTTCACCTAAAAAAGAACATCCCGTCATCGTTTACTCAACCTCAGGGTGACACACAAAAGCAGATCTGCTCTTCTCCTTTCGGTGAAAGAATAAACAAGTTATGCTTTCACAGACAAAAAAAAAATTGCATGTGCTTGTTTTCAGTATTTCAAGTCTTCTGAAGATAATTCACATACTACTTTTGAGGAACAGAGCCAAATTTAATCTAAATTTCATGTGCGTTTTTGCTTATTAAATCTAGTGTGTTGATATTAGTCACAGATTCGTCAAACGGGTGTCTTGACAATGCGTGTTCAAACATGCAAATCTTGATTGACTGTCCATTTTGGAACTTGTCAGTCCTTTCATTGCAAGGAAAGAGTAACATGAACATTCAGCTAACCTGCATCTCCTTTGGTTTTCTTTAAAAAAAAAAAAAAATAAAGTCAAAGCTTTGGAACAGCATTTTTAATTTTCAAAATTTTCTACATTTTTTGACTTGGGTCAATAAGAACTATACCTGGCAAGCACTCAAGCAGAGTTTTGCACAGAAAAACACCACTCTTATTATCTTCATAAAATATAAGTCTTTCTTGACTGAGTTTAGGCAGTTTCACGGTTCATTTTTAGTGAGAGGCATGTGCAAAATGATGGTTTTTCTAGTGACAAAATCCAGCAAAAGCTAAAAAAATGTAGGTATGTTGCATAATGAAGGTGAAACTGTGACATGAACAATGCCTCAACTACGCAAAATGCGTCCAGTATACAAGAGAAAGCGTTGATTTGCCGTTTGCCATGTCCCAAGTTTCGTCCCATTGTCAGTATAGGAAATCAGTTCCATTAATCAAAGACAACAGTTTGTGACTATGACAAAAAACATAACATTGGGTGTTGATCTCATGCGTCACACTTGATCTAAATGATGGGCTGGTGGCCATCTTCAATGCATACTTGTACTCGTAATATTTGTTTGCGTTTGTGGTAATTATGGAGGAACACATCGTACTTTTACACTGGGAAAATGAAAGACTATGGACGGACACGTCTGCAGGTGTTGGTCTCCACTACCAGAAAGACAACATACAACATTTAGTGTAAAAGTACATTGCGTTCCTCCACGTTAACCACAAACACAGATAAATATTACACTGAGTACAGACACATTTATAATGGCCAGTCATAAAAATGGAATTCAGTCTTGGAACGTCAAGAAAATTGGCAAAAATAAAAAATCACTCTAAAAAGTAATTCAGGGGACCTTTTACCACAACTTAAATAAATGCGTGCTTGCAGGTTAAACATTCTAATTTATTGATCTATTTAAAACTTTTAAGTTGCAACATTATTTTATTAAGTTCAGGTGATGTAAAATAATGTTGATCATTACATTAGATTAATATTGTGTGCGTGTAATTTAAACTCAAATTTCTGTGTTAATTGAGTTTTTTTTAAAAATAAAGTTGCAGTAATTGCAGAAATTGTCTTGTTAACTTTGGAAATCAAGCAGTGGATTTCTTGTTCCCAGCATGCTTTGCAGGACTGGATGAGGAGAGTAAATGTTGAAATTGACTGTTATTTTATGTGTATTTTTTAGTGAAGGGAAAGACCAGCTATGCTGTTAGACATTTGAAATAGTTTGTGTAATGTTGGAAGTTTTTGTGCTACTGCACACATCATGCAAGTAACGCAAGTTACATAATCAGATTATTTTTTTTCAAAGTATAGCTACAGTAATGACACATTACTTTTTAATTTACAAGAAAATATCTGAGCTACTTTGTTTTTTTAAATATGTGACACCAGTTACTTTGTTTTCCCATGTTGAGAGAAATCTGGAGTAAGTCCAGAGGTGTTGTTGTGCGCTGTGTAAACATGATGTTACTGTAGTTCTACACTAAAAAATTAATATAAGATTTGTTTTTTGTTTGTTTTTTGTTGCTTTTTTTGTGTTGAACTTACTTCTCTTGCATCCTATTCTTCATGCAATCCAGAATGGCAGCACAGCTGAAAGATTTGTTCGAGCTTTTGTCATTTACATTTCCTTCAGATTGAGGCTTATTCATTTCACTTTTGGTGTGAAAGGGCTTTTACATTTGCCAGAAACAGAATTTGTTATATTAAAATCAAAAAGAAAAAAAAAAAACAATCTCAGGTCAGATGTGGAAAAAGCAATGCAAAAGTAACAATGTGTTACTTTCCATAAACAGTAACTAAATAATGCAGTTAGTTACTTTTTTAGGAAGTGATGTAATATAGTAATGCATTACTTTTAAAAGTAACTTTCTCCAACACTGCTCATGAAAGTAAACACTATTATGCCACTGACAAGTAACATTGTACACATTTACTACATTTACAATTTAAATAAACTATGCTATGTTAGCTGTGGATTTTAACTAAAATAGATAAGATTAAATAGTTCCAGAGCCACAACTCAAGCAGTTGGAGCAACTAATTTTTTTTGTTGTTTGTTTTTTGAGTAATCAACTTAAAAAAATTGTTTGTTACAGATTATACAGATTATTAGGTTCCTCTAACTCACTATAGTTGGTTTAAAATAATTTAGCCATTTCATGGTTCATTTTCAGTGAGAGGCATGTGGAAAATGACAATTCGCAGGTGGTTTTTAGTGCCAAAGTCCAGCAAAAGTTAAAGAATGTAAGTAACGTTGCGCAATGAAGGTGAAACCGTGATCCGAGCAGCACCTCAACTGTGCAAAACACTTCCAATATACAAAAGAAAGTGTTGATTCCACCGTTTGCCATGTCATTGGTATCTTCCCACTGAGATCAATTCAGTTAATCAAAAACAACAGTTTGTGACTATGACTATAAACAAGACATTGGGTGTTGATCTCATGCGTCACACTCGATCTAAATGATGGGCTGGTGGCCATCTTCAATGCATATGTACTTGTACTCGTAATATTTGTTTACGTTTGTGGTAATTATGGAGGAACACATCGTACTTTTACACTGGGAAAATGAAAGACTATGGACGGACACGTCTGCAGGTGTTGGGCTCCACTACCAGAAAGACAACATACAACATTTTTGATCATTTAAAAGTACATTGTGTTGCTCCAAGTTAACGCCAAACACAGATAAATATTACACTGAGTACAGATGCATTTATAATGGCCAGTCGTAAAAATGGAATTCAGTCTTGGAACGTCAAGAAATTTGGCAAAAAAAAAAATCACTCTAAAAAGTAATTCAGGGAAACTTTCAACACAACTTAAATAAATGTGTGCTTGCAAGTTAAATATTTAAATTTAAAGATTTAATTAAAAATTTTAAGATGCAACATTATTTTGTTAAGTTCAGTTGACATAAAATAATGCTGATCATTACATGATACGGTGTGGAATTTAAACTCAAATTTCTGCGTCAGTTGAATTTCTTTAAAACTTAAGTTGCGGTAACTTAATGAAATTGTCTTGTTAACATTGGAAATTGGGCAGTGGATTTCTTGTTCCCAGCATGCTTTGCATAGGACTGGATAATGAGAGTAAATGTTGAAATTAACTCTTTTCTAGTGAAGGGAAAGACCAGTGTTTAATGCTGTTATGTTAGACATTTAAAAGAGTCTGAAAGAGTTTAAAAGAGTATTTGAAAGAGTAATGTTGAAGTTTTTCTGTCTACCATTGTGCTGAAGAGTAGACCACATGAATGTAAACACTACATTGATTCTATTAACAATGACTGTTAATGCCACTGATAAATAACAATGTACACATTCATTACATTTACATGCTAAAGAAGATGTGTTTAACATGTGCTATGTTATCTGTGGATTTGAACTAAAATAGATAAGATTAAATACACTGTAAAAAAAAAAAGTTGAGCCAACTTAAAATTAAGGCAACCAGCTTCAGCAGATTTAGGGTTTTCTCAACTTGTTGTTTTAAGTTTATAAACAAAAAGTTGAGAATCTCCTACAAAAATTAGTTGAGAGAACTCAAAAATCTGCTGAAGCTGGTTGCCTTAAAATTTTAAGTTGGCTTAACTTTTTTTTTTTTTTTTTACAGTGTAGTTCCAGAGCAATAACTCAGCCAACATATACTTTTTTTGTTCATAAATGTGACTTCTATATACTGACATTTCGATTTCAACGCTATGGTATGAACATCATTCTTGAATGAATTAAGCCCATTTCACAGTTCATTTCAGAGAGGCATGTGGAAAACGACAATTCACAGGTGGTTTGTAGGTACTTTGCACAATAAATTTGAAACTGTGATGCGAGCACTGCCTCAAATGTGCCAAACAAGTGACAAAACGGTGACTCCACCATTTGCCACGTCATTGGCTTCTTTCCAATGTCAATAGGCAATTAATTCGATAATCAAAGACAACAGTTAGCTGTTATGGGACACCGTGAACTATGACTATGAACATGACATTGTGTTGGTTGTCATACTTGATCTAAATGATGGGCTGGTGGCCATCTTCAATGCATCTGTACTTGGTTTAATATTTCTTTGTGTTTGCGGTTATTATTTAGAAACACAACATACTTTTACAACGGTAACATGTCTGCAGGTGTTGATCTCCACTACCAGAAAGACAACATACAACATATTTGATCATTTAGTGTAAAAGTACATTGTGTTCCTCCACGTTAACCACAAACACAAATAAATTTACATTCAATACAGATGCATTTATAACGGCCATCATCCCCGGGAATGCTTGAAATTGATGGAAATTCCTACTGGAGAACAGAAGTAGGCTATACACTAAATCAAATTTTGATATGGACTAAAATCTGTAAATCTACTATTTAAATATGAGGTCTGTATATTGTGCATAAGCGGTGAAGTTTCATAAACTAAACAAACTCTGAGAGTCACTTCACCAGCATTTCACCTTTTCATATGGCAAAAGATGCATACAGAAACTCAAAAGTCTTCACGGTATAACTTGAAGAAATTATGACAGAAATATACTACTACTGTACAATAGAATGTGCTTAACAAATAATAACAATAATACTAATGCAATATTAAAATATTGTACTTTGTATACTGTAAAATGAATTTTTTAAAATTTCATCTGATTGATGAATTAAATTATCTAAATCGGTTAAATACATTTTATGAATGTATTAGATTACTGCTGTTTTTGATAAACTTAAAAATAAAGATATAAAAATTTGATAAAGAAACTTAAAAATGAAATGCTTTTCATGGGACACTATTAGCTACACTGTAAAAAAAAATATGCAAAATTTACGGTAAAAAAACGGCAGCTGTAGGTTTTACGGTTTTAACTTAAATTTACAGTTAAATACCGTAATTTCATTAACTGATATAATGTTAACATACCAACCTATTGAAGTACTGAAATCTGTTTTGTACCTTTGAAATACACTGATAACCACCAAATGCAGGTGGTGATGAGAAAGTCACATGATGAACCAAAGCCCATCACAAACGCTTTAAATAATAACATATACAGTATAGAAGGTGCACAGTGTCATTCACACAAACACTAAACACCATCATGGTGAGACTCATTAAACTGAAATATGCAATAAACATTCATTTAACAACATTAGATGTAACATACAACCCTAATAAACATAACTAATAAGAAAAAACTAAGAAGAAACATAGTTATTTCAAAGAAAAAACATCAAATTCTAACAAAATTTGAAATGCAATGCAGGGAATTCCGGGAATGTCAGTTTACGGTTTTCCCCTGTAAATTTTACAGGAACTTACCGTTAACCATTTAACAGGTTTCTCTGTAGCATTTTCAGTTTTTTACCGTTAAAATCACGGTCATTTTTTTTTACAGTGTACTGTTAAAATGTTTAATTATTAAATTGTTGAAGTTTCATTGATTTAATTGATTGGAATTTGGGAAGAAATAAAGCAGGTTTCACCTTATAACATGCTGTGTAGCGTAGTTTATATAATAAAATTAGACGTCAACTTAAGCTATAATTCTAGTTTAAATAATTTAAACATTCCTTTGTGGTTTTTGCAACAAAAATAGACTCAAAAATGCTCTGCTCCTATAACATGGGGACCGAAACAAAATATGTGCTGCTTATGTATCTAGACTAGTGTGCAGTGGGCCTTATAGAGTTGTGATTTACCTCTTTATGAGTTTTTGTGACTATTTCAGAATGATGAAGACATTTTGCACTTGATTGTCAGAGGTTTGATCAATGCGTTTCATGCACGGGTGCCAAGTGAGACGTTTAACCCTCTAGCACAGGTGTGAGTTATTAACATGGTTACCTAATCGGAGTTTCCAAGAAGAGGTGAGAAATGCAGAGAAGTCACAGGTCACCGTCATGGCGAGTATTACTGTTGCTCATCATGCTGTTTTTGTGCTCCAGATGTGAATGAGTCCTCGAACCATGGGTCTTGCTGAGAAGAGGTGTGCTGTTACTTTACTAAGTGATCAGATGCACAACAAAACTTACAAAAAGACCTCACAGACTTACACCGAAGGGAGGACTCGAGCCAGTGGAGACCAGAATATCACAAAGATGTGATATTTTCTGTCCAGACCTGACAAAATCAAATAAAATCACAGCCAATCAGAAGAGCGCGTGGGCTGAGTCTCTTTCGGCAAGCAAGCTGTAGAGTACATACAACAAAATTGATAATTGCATCGTCTAATTAATAAATAGTAAACCATTTGAATAGAATTCACCTGTTAGTTCACAATGTCTTCTTTCCTTTAATTTATTTTCAAAATCTGAGATAAAATATCAACTGTTGCTTTCAGCATGGCTACAAACATGCAAAATGATATTGGAATTAATAGGCTATTAAATAAAGCACATAATACCCAAGATTAGCATTGTTAGCATTGTTTTTATGTTATTGTTCCATCCGTGACTTCGTCGGTAAACGTTAACTTGTCGCTCGTCGCGTATCGCCGTTGCAGTTTGGGACAAATCTCTGATTAACATGAAAAAGATACCTTTTATCGCGTGTCGTGTCGCGTCTGGTTAGGTCTTAACTCTGGTATAAAAGCTACTGTCAGTTACTTACGATTTGACGCGCTTTGGTTGGGCTTGTGTTGCATCAGCTGTGATACGACTCTTCAGTAATAAGGACGTCGCCATCTTTGATGTTTACTTCAGTATGTTGCTATGGTGATTCAATCGCGAAAAAAAGAGGATTGACTTCGGTTGCTCATTCTTGTTGTGTGAACGGAAAAGCTGGGTAGATTACTTACGAATTGTAGTCCGTTATGATTATATGATGAAAACTGTAGTAATGTAATCTAGGTTAACGTACTTAGCTATTTCAGGTAGCCTAATGTAGCCTAATTCAACTGCTTTTGAGATTATTTTGTTATCAAACTTGTTTTAAACTTACATTACCATATTAATATATATATATATATATATATATATATATAAACGAAGACAAAGAAAATGCATTAAACTTTACATTACACCAGGGTTTGCCTAACTGAGCTTAATGGAAAACTGCAGTAGGTTGTAGGTTTGTGAGTTGATAAAAAGCTAATAATTAATAAATCATAAAAATGTACAATAAAAATAATTTAAACCCTTGAATACTAAAAATATTAATATTTTGTTTACCTGCATGTAAATGTGACCATTAACAGACATCCGAGAACTGTGTGAATGTGTTATTAAATTATTTGAAATATTAACTTCCTCATAGATATTTCAAGTATAGCCTATATTTTTTAAGGGGTTCGGCTGACAAAACATTTGGGAATCCTTGCATTATATGAACAAACATTAATAAACATGAAAACAACAATGATAGCACAAAGTCTTGAAATGTTTTTGGCCAGACTTCCATTATGAATAACTTACTGCCATTGTGTGAATAATATGGAATCATGCAATCCGTAAAAAGTAACTGTAATCAGATTATGAGCATTTTTAAATGTAATATAGCCTACTCTAATTACAAGTATTTAACTTTTGGAATCTGATTACATAATCCAGATTACATGTAATCAGTTGCTACCCAGCACTGGTGAATGGGCTGCAAGTGAAATGAGGATTTACTGTTTTCTAAATGCATGTTATAGATCTCATTGTGAATAATTTATCCATATACATGTTTAATTTTTTTTTAACAATTTCTATACCCAGTCCAAAACACTGACAGAAAACACTGACAAAACAAAACAGAAAGCCTTTGTATTGTGTGCAAGCAATCCTCTGCAGCAATGCTGAAGCTCAAAGACAGACTGAACAGATGCGTGTTAAAATGACTGAAACAAGACATTCAGCTTCATTCAAAAGCTCCTCAGTCAAGCTGACACAGCCTTCTGCTGCTCACGTGGCCTGCGCTGTTACTCTGAAGCATTGTTTATGTGGGCTTGAAAGCATGTGTTTCCCAGATCATAGTTATGAATCCTTAAACCCGAGGGTGTGTCTGAGAGAAAGCGAGAGAGAGAGAGTGCAAGCTTCCCTCATGCATGATGTTGCTGTGGGGTCAAAATCACCTAGTCATTATGATCAAAGGTGGATTTACGGTGCGTATGTGGCGTACCTGATTCAGTTCATCACAATTCATAATTGTTGATTGATTCTCTTTTCAAGTTTCACATTGGACTTCAAGTGGTGACACAAAACAGTACCACTATCTTGAAAAAGTAAATAAAATTGCCCTATAAAATCAACACTGAAGTTTATTATTATCATCATCAACCACATAGACCAAACAACTTGCACAATTATAAACATGATATTGGCTGAACAGTTTTGTTTTCTAAACGTCTCCTGAATCTCCTCACTGTCAGTGTTTGTTTAATGTAGTCCAGGTCCTTTTAGTTTGCTTGTGTACACATGTTCCACTGACGTGCCCTGTTATGTGAGGAAACACATCCTTAAATGACCTCACTGCTCTCTCTCTGGATGTGTAACTCTGCATCGACAGCAGGATCCCTGCGGATTGAGATTTGTGAGGTCATTTGTGCTGTAAATCTAGCTTTGGGAGTTAATGTGGCACTCCCCGCTATACAATGACTCACCTTTAGCATAATTAAAGCACAACTCACTCTCTGCAGGCATAAAGCAAACAACCTTATCATCACACTAGACCAAAACTCCCTGACACCATTCTAGATTGTTCTGGGTGGTTGCTAAGGCAGTCTAACAGCATCTTTACATGGCTGCCCTTACGAAAAAGAAGTTTATTCAAGTGTACTATTAGTATACTTCTTTTAAACTAAAATAGGAAAGTATACTTTTAGTCTACTTTTTATGTACATCTTAGAAATGGGCTTTATGTACTTCTCAGAAATATACTTAAAATGACATTTAAGTATACTTGACTTAGAAAAGGTCTAAATATATTTGAGCTATGCTTGTGCTCCTAGAATCTGTGTTTTCATTGTTATATGGTAGGGGGTGCTAGTACGCATCTTCTGTACAGAATTTCCAAAAAAACACAAGTGAAGAAGAAACCGAAACAACAGATGCTTCCACGTGTAATCTAACACGATCATCAGACATAAAACAGCATCAAAACTGTGTAACGTTATGGAATAAAATGTCGACCAATGAAGAGATAATAATGACTGTCAAGCTCTGGGTGTTGATCGACTCCATCTACGTTTTGATTATCATTCTGAATCCAGTTCATAGTCTTTTTCAGCTTTTTGTTCAAAATGTTGTTTATTTATTTCTTTTTTATTTATGAAACTTACCCACATTCAAGTGTTTAAAAGAAGAATGCATGAAGCTAGAATAAAATGTTTTTGTTTACAAGCAGATACTCTGTTCTTTCTTTTGATGTTTTGAATTTTCAGATATTCATATAACAGAATATATACAAATTAATACCTAATAGGGACATAGTAGTATACATAAAGTATGACTTAAAGTTCACTTAAAAAAAATTACGAGTATACTTTCAGTGTAAAACTACTAAACTAGTTGTTTACTGAGACTATACTTCAAAGTATACTAAAATGTTACTACACGTATTTAATTAGTAAACTATCAGTATACCTAGAAGTTCATTTTTAGTATAGTTGCAGTACAAGCTAAAAACATTGATGCAAACTAGTTGTGTACTCAAAGTTTACTACTGTTATACATAAAGTATACTTTTATATACTAGAAAGTGGGCCAATTTAGTCCCAAGGTTGTATTGAAATAGTACACTTACAAGTATACTACTACTACACTGAAATTGGTGTACTTACTACATAAAGTATACTTGCAAATATATTTGAACTTTACGTAAGTATACTTAAATAAAAAAAAAAAAATTAATTAAAATAAACTTGAAGTATACTACTTTTTGGTAAGGGTGCTCTGTGCCTGCTCAGAATTCAATGTAAAGATGCAATGCTGCATAAAAGCCAGACTAAATTATGCCCGTTTAGGATTTACTGTGGCACAAAGCTGGCACAGAGGTGCTTCTGAAGTGGCATTTAGGTGTCTTTAGACAAACAGTTTAACGCTGCTGTTCTACCTTTGCAGTGCAAATTTGTGTTGTGGTTGCCAAGTCAAAAGAGCTCTAGATTTGGCTCGTATATGGGATTTTTTTCACCATGGTGAAAATGGTGCATCTGATCAGTTAGTAAAGTACAGCACACTCCTCTCAAAATGATTCATGTCTGGAGCACAAACACTCCAGGACATTTTATGTACCAAACCCTGAGTATGAGCAACACTAATTGAGCAAATGAGCTACTGCTAATTGATTCCACTTGAGAAAAACTTTGTCTAATAAAAATGCCAACAGACAGGAGTGGTTATATTTTTATCAAGTGCCACCTCAAGGCACCTGATGTTCTTTAGAGGCTTCAGAGCTTCGTTTATGATCATTATCGCATGAATAAAGGTATTGAGTGAACATAATACAGGTGAAGAATGTCTTTTTCAGGTCATAGTAGTGAGTGTTTTCACAGGGCTGTGCCTCAGTTTTTAAAGGATTTAGCAAAGAAAGCACTCTAATTGCTACTTCTGAACACAAAATCTGCCTTAAATGCACAGTTTTCTTTCCTGTGTTGACATGTCATTTTGAAAGGACATTGGTTATGTCCATTACTGATGCTTGCTTAGATACGTTCCTAGAGGAGTGACCCTGAGATCTCCCTGTTTTCGCTCTAGAGAGTGTTTAATTGAATGCAATGCATGTGTGTGCATTATGAGTCAGCAAAATCTCAAAACTTGTTACTCTGGGCTCTATAATGCTGACTTACACGCTGTTTTGATGCTGAGACATCAGAAATGCACAGAGAACTGCCGGTCAGTTCATATTTGTGCAGTTTTTGCTTTAACAGAGCATCGTTTCTCTGATGAAGTATTTCTCTGTACATCGACTGATGCTTTTGACTTTAATAAACATTATGATCCATCCACAGACAGTCTTATAAGACGTAAAAGCATACTACAAAACATTCTTTTCATTATTAGAACTTTCTTGCTCACATTATCTACCATCTGGCTAATGTTTTCATTTCCTCATGCCAACACACATACCAACAAACCAAAGCAGACACTCCTTCACATTCTTAACTCAATATTCTGCATTCTTACCTCAGATCTGACAGGTTTATTGCGTGATGTGTGCTGAATGTGTTTATTGTGTAGTGTGTGTCGTGTGCCCAGATTAACCCAGTCAAATTCCTCAAATGAACATGAGGAGAGACTCTGAAATGTAGTTTCACATGTGACTTGGGTTTTGTTTTAGTGTGTTTCTTTCGCAAGAAAATGCACAAGAAAAAAATGTGATTGTAAATCTCACTGTCATGACTTGCTTGTTGGGTAAATCAATTGTAGGCCTATATTTATTTTATTATATGCATGTAAAAATAATTATGAAATTATAAAAAATAATGTATTAAATAATGTAAAAAAATATATGCATATATACTGTGTGTGTGTGTGTGTGTGTGTGTGTGTGTGTGTATTTAGTGTATATGTATATATTTGTGTGTGTGTGTGTATATATATATATATATATATATAGTGCTGTCAAATGATTAATCACGATTAATCGCATCCAAACTAAAAGTTTTTGTTTACATAATATATGTGTGTGTACTGTGTATATTTATTATGTATATATAAATACAAACCCATGCATGTATATAAGAAAAATATGTTACATTTATATATTAAATATATTTAAATATATCAATTCTATGAATATAAATACACACATGTAAATGCATGTAAATATTTTCAAAATATATACTGAATGTGTATTTATATATACATAATAAATATACACAGTCCACACAGATATATTATGTAAATAAAAACTTTTATTTTGAATGTGATTAATCGTTTGACAGCACTAATACATACATATATATATATATATATATATATATATATATATATAGCCAGCTGCCAAGGCAACCTTTTTTTTTCTTTAATTTTTAATTTGTACTAAAAGAGCTAAAACAAAAATAAAAATCAATAAAAACTATATATATATGTATGTATATATATATATATATATATATATATATATATATAACTATTGATACAATAAAATTAAAATTAAAAATATAAAATTTATAAATACATAAAATATTGATCAATTATAATTGGATTTCAACTATACTAAAATAACACTGATTTGATAATACTATTAAATGTTATGAATCAATTCTATTTTTAAACTTGCTTGAAACATGAACACTGCATCAAAGGTTCACACAGACTGAAGTGAGCATCATCCTGACAGTGTAATGCTGTAAAAGCATCTGTCAGTACAGCAGCAGCACAGAGACACAGACACGCGGGTGACCAGAGGCCAGATGTGCTTGTATGGTGGTCTTATGTAAGCAGCTGTTGACATGATTCACGCTGAGCCTGTGACCTGCATTCTGACTGTGAGCTCTCACACACACACACACACACACACACACACACAGACAGAGCCTGTCAGATGAAGTGAAGGTGTGTTTGAGGATCATGATACACTGGTGTTTTATTGCCCTGCAGTTTAAAGCTGTGTATCCATGAAATTACAGCAAAAATGACTCATCACAATAAATAATAAACAGCATCAGACAGATTATCTGATGCAGATTATATTGTCTATTAAAAATCTTATTGCATGTTTTAAAATATTCTTGTGCTGTTTCAAAATACACAAAATTCACAAATATTTTAAATGAAATTATATATTTGAATAAAATTATATTTCTATAGTTTATATTGTTCAATAATATTTATAAAATATTTTCTTTTTAGAAAACAAACAAATAAAAAATCACATGATATGAAACTGTCAAAATCAAGAAATAAAGCATTATATTTAGCTGAAAGAAAATGAATCTTATTTTTAGGACTACTAAGTATCTATTTCTAAATTTAGTGATTTAATTTTCATTTCTTATTTTAACAGATCAGCCAAAGTGAGTTTTTGAAGAGTATGTAAATGTTTCTTATTTAGCCATGTGTTGTTCTAAAATGCACAAAATTCCCTTTTAAAAATGCTTTAAATATTTTAAATAAAATTATACATTTGAATAATTTTAATACTTTTTAAAACCAAATATATATTGCTTATTTATATATAAAACTTTAAAAAATAACACAGTCAAGTTCGTGAAAACTGTCAAAATCAAGAAACAAAACTGTATTTAGCGTAAAGAAAATTAATCTTATTTTTTAGGATTACTAATAATTTAGTCATAAATTAAGTAATTTCATTTACATTTATTACTTTTAGCAAACACTTTTATACAAAGTGACTTACATACTGTTCTTGAACATGTGGATGAAATCTCATGGAAACTAAATATAAAAAATAAAACATATTTAGCCTAAAGAAAATTAATCTTATTTGTAGGACTAAGACTTTAGTGCTAAATTTAGTACAAAAATTTACCAATTTGTTTATTTATTTGCTTTTATCCAAAGTACATAACTTACATTATAAATATTCATTTTAATGAAATAATTTTCATGATGTTATGTATTTTTGCAATTGCAAAAATGTAATGTTTATGACTGATTCATCACATCATTTCTGATCTCATCTTCATAATTTAAATCTCTGATATTTTCTTTCATATTCACATCACCATGGCAACTGAAGACTTTCTCCATCAGTGAAAACACAAAGGAGGATGTCATTTCACATTTCTTTATTTTTCATGTTACATAATACGGAAACAGCTTCAGTGATACAAAAATCCCCCAGTGACGTGGCAGATACGCGGCTCGTGATTGGTCGAGCCGCAAGAGGCCGCAGCCGATTGGCTGTGGATTTATACGATATGGTGGCAGTTTGTGAGCAGACGAGGTTTCACCTCGTTTCTCACGACTGTTCCTCTACAGTCAGAAAAATACTGGGATTCTGTGTTCATTTCACATTACCAAAATACATGTAAACTGTTACAGTTCGTACATTCAAAGACGTAACAATTCCTGCACATTTTCCCTGAGGGAAGCGACAGGCACGAGGCTATGGATGTCTGCAGCGATCAGGAGCATGTAAACACGCTTAAAGTCGACATGAAAACACATTCACAACCCATTTTACACCCGGAATCACAATTGTGATCCTGGAGCACAAAAGCAGTCTTAAGTCGCTGGGGTATATTTGTAGCAATAGCCAGCAATACATTGTATGGGTCAAAATTATCCACTTTTCTTGTATGCCAAAAATCATTAGGATATTAAGTAAAGATCATGTTCCACGAAGATATTTTGTAAATTTCCTACCATAAATATATTAAAACTTCATTTTTGATTAGTAATATGCATTGCTAAGATCTTCATTTGAACAACTTTAAAGGCGATTTTCTCAATATTTTGATTTTTTTGCACCCTCAGATTCCAGATTTTCAAATAGTTGTATCTCAGCCAAATATTGCTCTATCCTAACAAACCATACATCAATGAAAGATTATCTCAGTTTCGAAAAATTGACACTTATGACTGGTTTTGTGCTCCAGGGTCACATATGAAAATATGACAACTGAGTGGATGGTCAGAAATGAGAAAAAAGGAAAGTGATTTTTACATTTGAAACTATATTGCAATTTCAAGTTTTTGACCAATATATTTTTGTATATTTTTGAAAATATATTTTAAAAATATAAATACATTTTTAAAAGAATTATTTTGCATCCATGTATTTTCTGAGATCAATCCAAGAAAACGTTCACATTTGAAGGAAAGTGTATTTGTTGTCAATAACACGTGTGAACTTATAAAAAAATTAAACATTAATGAATTGGAAATGTAATTTCTTGTCCCTAAAATACATTTTGAAATACCATTTTAGTATATGAAGATTGAAACATAATATGTTTTTAATTTAAAAAATATACTTCTTTTAACATCACCGTTTACAACATATATTTAAAATACATTTTGGCCAGAAAAAAAAAAAATTGCTGTATGAGTAACGTTAACAAAAAACAAAACAAAAAAATGCTGTAATAAATTTTTGCTTATTGTTAGTTAATACATTAACAGGACTTTAAGTGTTAAGAAAAAAGCAAATAGGGTCTGTTTTGATTTCACGTCGACTTCGAAATACATCTCTAAATCGCACTTACGAACACGTCCGATACGTGGTTTGCAGAGGTAAACGGAGGAAGACAAATACTGCTCAAAATCTGATGGTTTTCAAGCATATTCTCGATGTCAAACGTGAGCAAACGCTGGTCTGCGAGTCTCTCGGTACCATTTCAGCTGCTAACTAATCAAGTAACATACAAAAGAGAAAAAAAATAAAAACACGCAACTCCATTTTTCAGTTCATCGTAAAAACCGTCAAGGAGGCACAATAGAAATACAATGGCTTTTCTACAAATTTACAAAAGAAAACATGATGGCACTGACATCTAAAATATAATACTAAAACTCTATGTGTCCGTCCCTTCCAGCGTCCATCAGTGAGCAAAACAACAAATTAGACTATTTACAAACCATATACAACGTCCAAAAAGACCATGTTTGGGATTTAAAACATGCAAAAATATCATAACCATTTCATTTGAAATATACACTTGCTTTACGAGTAAATAGATCACCAAAGGATCTTTAAATATCGTCCACTTTGGCTGGACCGGCGCATGCAGAAACCTGTTTGAGAGACAGGCGTGACTGTCTGGCTTCTGTAAACCTCGACGTTTCTCTCCAGCGAGGCAGTGGAAGACAAGAAAGAAGGCACAGATCTTGACAGTAAACGCTGATTCGAACGGACCGCGTTCTGCTAACGTAAAGCCAAGCCGAACGGTCAGGTCAGGACCTGTGTGCGATGACTAAACGCTGATTAATGAGTCAGAAGCTGATGTTTCTGCCTGTTTGGTGTGGTTAAAAACCATCTGAACTGCTTTAGAAAGCCGAATGCAGTTGACCCGCTCAGAGTCGATGCTTATGGATCAGTTTGAGAGGAAAAAGCTGAGGTTTTGTGGACCGACTGTACTTCATTTTAGTACAAAAATACAATAATTGGACCTTTTTCCCCCTCTCAAAGAGGAAATCTGATTCAAGTGATAGCATTAAACACAGAGTTCACTCAGAAATGGAAATCAGCACCGTTTAGTTGCCTTCGTTTTGTACGTCCTCAGCATACGTGAGAAGAAAACGACTGAACTGCCATCTTTGAGTGAACTAATAACAACAAACTAACTAACTAACTATCTATGACCAGCTAGTGAAGTCAAACAGGAAGAAAAGGAGATTGTTGGCATGTCATGATAAAAATCCTCAAGTGCTTATTTGATGAACCCAAGTCTCTCTCTTTCCATCTTTCGTAATGAGCGAGTGATCTGAGAGCTGGGAAAACACACGGGAGAAGTTAAAACAAGAAACGAGAGCTTATGAGAGGAGAGAGAGGTAGAGGCGCAGGGTTCGTCCGTGTCGAGAGATGATCTCTGGGATGAAACGGCTTCAGCAGACGACCGGCGCCGCTTTAATGAGCACCTTTCGAGCCCGGCGGGTTGTGAATCCAGTCCAAGACGATCAGAGACAAGCTGCCGATCATGAAGAAGACGCCGACCACCAGGAAAATGGTTGCCTGCAGATAAAATTAAATTCATTAATAAATTATATTTAATTAATATAATTATTATGGCAAAAAAAAAAAAAAAAAAAAAAAAAAAATTATATATATATATATATATATATATATATATATAATTTCTTTTTTTATTATTTAAAATTTAATTTAAATTAAATAGAGTAAAATATCTATTATGAAAAAATATATAATATAATATAATATAATATATGTGACCATGGACCACAAAACCATTTCAAACTAAAACTTGAAGTCCCCCTGAGATTTTAAGTTAATATTTAATACATATGATATTATAATAATATGAAATAATAAAATGAAATACTTGTATTTAGAAAATATAACATTTTAAAATGTTTATAATCAGATTACAGTTACTTTCTTTATGGATTACATTTTATTTACACATCATTTTAATATTTACTTGAAGTCCCCCTGAGATTTTAAGTTAATATTTTAATTATTATTATTAATTATTAGCTTTCATTTTTACTTTAAGTTAAAATTTTTAGGATTTAATTAATTCGCTTTTTATCAATTCACGAACCCCCTTGAAGTTCCCTCTGTTTAGGAAACCCTGTTGTTTAATGCACTTCATGTGGTTGATAATAAAGAATAAAATATATATGTTCTCTCTCTTTGTATTTTTATATTAATGAATGTGTTACATCATAATGCTATTCAAATCAATATGATAAATGAGTCAGGTCAAAAGTAGTCAGATTACGTTACAAATGACAATTTTCAACAGTATTCAGTAAAGGACCACAATTTGAAAGTAATCTACCCAGCACTGAATAACAGAATAGAATAGAATAGAATAGAATAGAGTCTACACTTACAGATATTTTCTGAGGCGATCTGAAAGGTAAACTCTTGACCAGCCGCAGGTAAAACGCCGCCGGTAGGATGAAGATGAGCATGGTGGCTGCAGACGAACCTACAGGAGGAAGAGGAGGAATGAATATATGTGAGATCACGTTTATGTCTCCTCTCAAGAGCCACAAGGAGCCACATCTACTAAGAAGTGCTGTATGGAGAAAGCACTGACCGATGAAGCCAAAGATGTCTCTGATGGTGGGGACGAAGATCACCAGGAGGTTGTTGAAGGCCAGTATGGCAGCGGCGATGAGGATGTGTCGGATCCAGCTGAACTCTTTTCCAGCGAAACACAGCGTGATGACTGACGAGCGGATCTGAAAACACAAATTAACACACATAGAATTGAGAAAAAGACCACTAAACCATTCACACTTTAACAAAAGCACAGTTTATTTTACAATATAAGGGAGTGAAATGGGAAATACAAACACTATTATTGTTTATATATAGTGTTTATATGTATATATAAATTTCCACTTTTCAATTTATATTAGTTTTAAAAATAAATGTGATTTTATACACACATATATATATATATATATATATATATATATATATACACACACACACACACACACACATCTAAACACATTTGTTGAAAATAAAAATGTTTTATATAAATATATATATATATATATATATATAAATAATAGATATAATTTAAAAAAAAATATTGTTAAAAATATATAAATTATATATGTAAATATATATATATATATATATATATATATATATATATTTTTTTTAGACACATAATTATATATATATATATATATATATATATATATATATATATATATACATACACACACACACACACACACAGATATAAAAAAAATTATATTGGTTGCTTAATTATATATATATATATATATATATTCTACATCCAGTATTTTATCAACTTTTCAAAATTATTAAAAAACTAGGTAATGTGGGTGGTTAATATAAATATGGCTCTCTGCTGGGATAATACACTTCATTTTTTATATGCACCATGTTCCAAAAATCTAACACCACATTAAATATCTGAAATCGAAAGCCTTTGCATCATGAAATGCTAAATCTGCTTCAGAAATACAGCTCCAGTCTGTTCCAGAACAACCGTCCTGCAGCTTTACACATGATTCGAAACAAATGAAAAGCAAACAACTTCATATATGAACACGAATTTCTGTTTAGATTTAATCAAATGCCTTTGAGAACTACTATTATGTTATAAAGTTATTCTAGCACTGCAAACACACACACACACACACACACACACACACACACACAGAAGTCTGAATGGAGCAGAACTGTACGACCCAGAGCAGGTGAGTGAATTAACTGAGTGCAGGTCACAGGACACGGACTGATCCGCTCAGAGCATGAGAACCAGCTCACACTGGGCCAAAGTTCACACACACACACACACACACACACACACACACACACACACACACACACACACACACACACAGAACACACAGAGTGGGCGGATTACTAGTGTAAGCGTGAGGTAGAGTTGCATCAGCCAGCAGCAGCAGCAGGATAACCGTCTGACTGACAGAGTTTGACACGGATCACTCGAGCAGAGATCGCTTTAAACCAGCCTGGACTTTCAACTTCTAAACATACACTTTCAGCAAAGCCACTGAACACAGATCACATGTTCCTCGAATGATAGAAAGAGCCTTTTTTAAGAGCCTGGGAAACTAACTGCTACTAGTACTCCTGACAAATGGACTAAATAAACTTTCAAATTCACAGTTTTCCTCTATCTGACTCTTGCTGTCCACAATTTCACACTGCAAAGAAATATTTTCTCATGTAAGATTTTTGACTTGTTTTACAGTACAAATACATTTAGTTAAGAAGCAAATAATAAACAAAATGTTTGTAAAAACATTTTTTTAAAATGTAAACAATATGTGTACTTTAAATAACATTAACAAATTAGGAAATATATTATTTTCAATAAATATTCTTAAAATAAATAATTGAATATACTACTACTAATAATATATAATTAATATAAATCTTATATTAAAATAATTATTTATATATTTTATATTATAATATCACATTAAAAATAATCAATATTAAATTATATAATATTTTTTTAATCAAGAAACAGGAAAGTTTTATTTTATTTTATTTTTTTTTTTTGATGAATTTTTCAGAAAACAAGACTTGATATCTTATTTTGTTCAGATATTTTACTTAAAAACAAGACTTTTTTCAAAAAACACTCTTTTTTGCAATGTATGCCTCTAAACTCTTGCTGCAGCAATTATTTATTTATTTACATCACGTTAGCAGCAAGACTTAATGTTATCTTAATGGCATCACACAACAATTAACAAAAAACTATACAAAACATTTAAGATATTTTTTAAATACATCAGTTAATCACATCTCTGAGTAAAACATCTATTTCCATTATAAACTGCAGTCCAGTAAAATATGGTGGTTTTTTGCGTGTACTCATTTGAGTGCATTTTTATTTCATCAGAAGAGCTTTAGCAGACAAAGCTGATTAATCGATTTCTCCGATATGGTTTAATAAGTGCAGGTTGGTTCATCTGTAGCCTCTCAAAACACCTCGGGTTCATAACACATCACTAGAGAAGTGTAGAGCAGAGCGATAGTGTTGCAGAAGCATCTCTGATCAGACAGTCCTTTAACAGAGAGACGCTGCTCTGTGACTCTTACATAAGGCTGAGCTTTCTAGCCTTCACCTGGGTGCCACATTTCAGTCCGGCCTCAAAGCATTCGCATCTGGAGCCCTGCGCCGACCGCAAACATTTTCCCAGTGACCCGTCTGAGACTTACTGTCACGTCTCTCCTGTTTACCTCTAAACGTAACTAGTGACTCACTCTTAAAAATAAAGGTGCCAAGGTGTCAATTTTCCGAAATTGAGATTTCTACATCATCTGAAAGCTGAATAAATAAGCTTTCCATTGATGTATGGTTTGTTAGGATCGGACAATATT
>JAFVLL020017725.1:0-10057 GCA_021397915.2 Tor tambroides | reverse complement strand
TGAGTTTATGATTAAAACAAGACAAAATATTTACCAGTGGGGTCAGAAAAATATTTGAGCATAAATTCACATCATTTTGATACATTTTAAGAAAACAAGTCGTAATTTATTATATTAAAATTTTATATATTTATTTCAAATATATTCTAAAGTATAACAATTATACATTTAAAAATTCAAACTAATTTAATCTATTTAAAATAAATATAAAACGTGCATATTCATTTCATTAACATAAAAAATTATATTCTTATGATCTTTAAAAAAATAACACTTCATTGTGATTCACTTTTCGAAAATCAAGACTAAATGCAATAATATACAAATAATGAAAAAAATGCATATCTTCAATAAATTTGTTGGTTTTTTACACATTACATTAATGCCTCGATCCATATTTCTCTCCAACTGACCAATCACAGACACTTACACAAACTCATACTATTACAAATTTACATATTAAATCAGTTTTTATGCTTTTATCTACTGCTGTACAGACACAAACACTCATTAAACATACCCAGAGTTCTCCTCCAGCCCGAGAAAAGCCCGAATCACCTCTGGCAGCTCGTATTTGACTATGAACAGGTAGCTGGACATGGCTGAAGACAAACCAAACACATTAATATCAAATCACTCACACTAATTCAACTTCTTTTTTGAAAGATGCCATCTTTACCTCCTATATTCTGCAGAGTTATTGATCCAAAAGCTGCCATTTTTCCCGGCCATCCAAACGCTCTTTCCCCGAGCCTCTCGTAGATCAGCGAGCCTGGAGACAGAGGACATTATAGCATCGACTGCACGTTTCATAAATTAATGTGTGTTTACGATCTCTCGATAAGCTCACCTCCTTCTTTGGCCGTCACTAGTAACAGATGAACAGAGTAAAGTGACAGGATAGCAACTCCAAGCAGGAGAATGCTGGAAAAAACAGAAAGAAACATCAGAAACTCTTCCTGAAGCATAAAACATCATGTGTTCAAATACATAGAGCTACCCAGCTAACAGGGAACGTTCTCACAGCGGTTTTTAAACAATATATAAATGTTACAACTGAACATTTTTAAGGTTTAACGAACATTCTTTTTTTAATATTTGATGTGTTCTCATAATGTTGAGAGAAAACGTTCTGAGATCAGCATTCTCGGAATGTCCTTATGATGTTATTTCTATTTTATGACCATTCTAAGAAATGTTTCTGTAATAACGTAATTTTAAAATATAAAAAATAAACATTATAACATATCTTTGGGTGAAAAAATTAGTAGAATGTTGTAAGAAACATTCTTGTAACCTTTAAATAACGTTATAATCACATGAAAACTGGACATTATAACGTTTGTAGAATATAAAAAAAGAAATGTTTAAATAATATTATATTTTGGGCAAAAATAAAGTTAATATAATGTTTTAAGAAATGGTTTTGTAACCTTTAAATATAACCACAACCAAAAAACGGGACTTTTTTTGCACAATATTAAAAATAAACATTAAAATAACGTTATATTTTGGGTAAAAATAAAGTTAGTCGAATGTTGTGAGAAACGGTAGTTTTGTAAACGTTTAATCGCGACAAGAAAACTGGACATTTTAACGTTCTTAGAAAATATCATATGTTCTCATTTATTATTTTTTTAAAAAGTTTTGTACAGTCATAATTTCGTTTTCATAAAATACCGTTTTGATGTGTTTATTATTTGCAGTGATTACTACTTTCTATTTCAGTGAAACCAGTCAGGGTCATCTGAACCGCATAGATCATAACAAATTATTAATTCTAATAGCAGTATACAAAACACACAACAATTAAAAAAACAAAAACATACAAAAATATATGTTTTTAAGTCATAGATAAGTCAGATTTCAAAGGCATTTTGATCACTGATGGTTTCCATTTCGAGAGGAGCTTTAGCATTAGCATGTTAGCATTAGCGTTGTGTGTGGTCAATGCACAGACACATATATGTGCAAGTCCGCATTTAGAAAGCGCTTCAAAAATAAACCGCAGTTAATGTCACAGCATGTTACTTAACAGGCGATATAAGACGATCTCAGACGTGTTGAAGAACATCTGACTTACAGACGATACTTGAAATATTGCGCAGCAACAGTGGACGTTAAAGTAAAAGATATGCATTGCTAACATTTACAGTTTTTCTAAAGCAAGATTTTTAATTATCAGCAAATCTAATCCACAATTCAGCTTATTTTAGCCAAGAACTGCCAACTTGGACAGGAAGAGACCGTCTGAAAGACATATGTGACCCTGGACCACTAAGCAATAGCCAAAAATACACTGTATGGGTCAAAATTATAAAAAAATTTTAAGCCAAAAATTATGAGGATATTAAGTAAAGATCATGTTCTATGAAGATATTTTGTAAATTTGCTACCACAAATATATCAAAACTTAATTTTTGATAAGTAATATGCATAGCTAAGAACTTCATTTGGACAACATTAAAGGTGATTTTCGCACTATTCTGATTTTTTTGCACCCTCAGATTCCAGATTTTCAAATAGTTGTATCTCAGCCAAATATTGTCCTATCCTAACAAACCACACATCAATGGAAAGCTCATTTATTCAGATGATGCATAAATCTCAGTTTCCGGTTTTGTGGTCCAGGGTCACATATAAAGTGGCCAAAATCCAGAACTAGCTACAGCTCGCCGGTTTATGACCCATAAAGCCCCGTCACGTCTAATTCGCGCTCGGCTGCAGCGAGACACAGACTGAACGACAGAAAGACGGATCTCCAGAAACCGTTAATGATGGTTCGGTCACTCGACACCGGCCTCCTGCGGCTCAGCGAAGAGAAATAAGCGTCTGACACGCGGCCGGACAATGAAAGAGTGACGTGAGCTTGAGCGCTGACTGAACGCTGAACGCTCAGGTGACCGTTAGCGCTGAAGGTGTGCAGCCGCTGACCGTTCACAGCTGACTGTTGTCCGTCACACACGTGCTTTAACCCCTCACTGAACAGCAGACGCTGAGCTAAATATAGATAGATAGTTTATTAGTGATACGCGCTGTGTAGCGTGTCACAGACAGCAGCAGCGGCCCTCAGAAATCCTGCCGTCCCGACAGAGCGCTCTCTGGGGGTTTCTGGAAGTACCACTTCAGCTACAAACAGGCCCATAGCAAACATTAAAACTTTTAAAACAATACATAGAATTTAAGTTTTGCAACTTTTATGCATTTTTTAATATATGTCTATATAGTTTTTATTCATTTTTATTTCAGTTTTGGGTAATTTAAAAACATAAAATTTTTACACTTTTTTCATTTTTTTTTTGCTACACCCTGACAGTAAAAATGATTATCATATCATTAAATATACATGTATTTATTTATTTATTTATGTTTCAAGTTTTAATGCTTTCTGCGGCCTAATAATCAGGCTGGAGCTTATAAATATATATATACAGTTTATTTATAATATGTATTTTTTTATTTTTGTTTTTAATTTTTATTTACTGTTTTAAATTAAAACTTTTCAAACATTGTAGTATAAATACATACATACGTAAATAAATAAATAAATAATATATTTTTAGTTAGACCATAGCAAGTTTAAACTTTTGAAATCATTATACATTTTTATTATTATTATATGTTTTTTTAAATATATTTTACTTTAATTTATTTATTTATTTATTTTTTATGTTTATTTTATAAAAAAAAATTGGCAAACAAACAATCAGGGATCTCAGTTAAATTAGTATAACAATTATTTTACAAAGCCTAATTTAATAAATTACACTAAATATTTAGTTAAGAAAGAAGCAATGACATCCTAGTTGTATCCTAATACAACTAGCGCCTACTTTCCAACACCTGCCTTTCAGCAACTAGGATTAGGATTGGCTGAAAGTTCTGGTACCTCATTAATACTCATGAGCCAAGCTCCATATTATGCCCCTCCCACATTCCACATCACTCTGAGCAGAGATACTCACACAAACAGTATGATACCAGTGTTGGCCATGGCGAAGGACAGTCCCAGAATTCCACTGCCCATGATGGCATTACTGAGGTTAAAAACTGACATCCCAAATGATGCATGACCCGGGTGCTGCGAGACAAACAGACAGAGGGTTAATCAAGAGCTGAATATGCTAATGTGAATATGCTAATGAGTTTCAGAATAAGAATCTTACATATTCTTCATCCTCATATTTCTTCTTCTTCATGATGCCATTAGTGAGAAACTTCTGACTCTCAGCGTCGTCCTCATCCAGAAGTGAGCTGTAATCAATGATGCAAACACGTGATTTCAGACGCCAGGGTCACGAAACCCCAGACTACTTCTTCTGAGATTTTAGCAGAGGTGTTTGTGTTGCACATCATAGAAGACAATGTTAGCATCCGATCATTTGAACTGTTGGAGAAAACTGGTTAATTTTAAGCTTTTTTGCGCTATTTTCATCTTCCGGGTTTAAAATCTACATCGTGTTGACCCCTTCTAATGAACAGGTTTGACTACTTTAGTAATTTCTGAGTACAAATCTTAATGTTAAAGCATATAATGATATTCTAGGGAATTGTGTGCTTCTAATATTATAGCAACAGTTTGGACAGGACCCTTTTCTATTCTAACATGACAATGCTTCTGTGTATAAAACAAGATTCAAAAAGAAAATGATGGATTCAGTCAGTGTGGAAGAACTTCACTGGTCTGCATAAAACCAAGTCCTAATCCCAGTTGAACACTGGCTCTGGTGTGACTGTAAATGCAGACCTTGAGCCAAAAACTCATCACCAAACACCAATGACTTGTACATACACTATATAGACAAAGTATTGGGACACCCCCTTCTTTAGAACAGAAAAATGCACTTCCAAATCTGTGGCAACAACGATGGGAACATAATTCATGTATTTAAAAATTGTATTTCCATCTCTGTTGCAACAGTTTTGGAAGTGTCTAAAATGACTGTCCCCATATGTACAAGTCATTGGTGTTTGGTGATGAGTTTTTGGCTCAAGGTCTGCATTTACAGTCACACCAGAGCCAGTGTTCAGCTGGGATTAGGACTTGGTTTTATGCAGACCAGTCAAGTTCTTCCACACTGACTCAATCAATCATTTTCTTTTTCAACCTTGCCTTATACACAGCATCAACAGCATCAGGGTTAAACACACAAACAGTGACTCTGACCCGTCAATGGTGGCCTTCTCTGAATCGATGGGCGTGAAGCGATCGTCCACACTGCTTTCATCGTCTGCCTCGGTGCTCAATTTCTTCAGCTCCATACGGTCCATGTTTACAGCTGAGGATTTCGTCTTTGGGAAAAGAACTGGGGGAAGAACCAGAGAAGTTTGGTTAGAGCTAAAATTAAGGGTGGGCGATATGACCAAAATCTTCTATCATGATATGAGCGATTTTATATCACGATAATGATATATCTGATGACATAGTTTTGCTTTTAATAAGGTTATGATATCAAAGTTTTTGATACCATAGAATTTTCATGATTCTTGTCACCACTATCAATAGCACAGAAAAACTAATACAAGCTTTAAAAAAAGAAAAAGAAAAAGATAAAAAACTCAAGCTCACTGAAGATAAGTAACTAATTAGAAGCCACAGGACAAAAAAACTAGATACATTGTATAAATTAATCAAGAACACTGCATAGTTTTCCCTGTGTAAATTAAATTTCTTATTAATAAAGTTACAAAAGTGATTTAGTCAAAAGCAGTGAAAGATTTTCTCTCATTGTTGAATGACAGACAGCAGGAATATTAGACTGCTGTCACTTTAAGACTGAACATCCGGATTCCAATATACTGTTACACATGCGTTTTCTTTCTCAGCTGTTTACTTTCATTTAAGACCTAAATGACTGTGTTTATGAGAATGCTTGCAAAAATGGGCATTATCATACATATAAGTATACTTGACGTGAGTGCACAACCGCGATAAAGACAATAGTCCAAAACCTCTACCGGTTGACAAATTTCTACCGGTATATCGACCACTCCTAGCTAGAATCGACAACAAGAAGCAGCTCAAATATAACATACATCATTCCCAGTGTCTTCATGACTTATGAATTTTTTAATCATGAAGAATGAGTTAATACGTCCAAATTCTGGCAGGTTAACTCTTCGTATGTTTGTGCCAAGTGACCCTGAACTGATCTCGCTAAAAACAAGTCAACATAACCACATTTGGAGCCAAATGTATTGACTGGGACTCTGAACGTTGTTAAAAATCAATCAATATAACCTCAACACAAAACAAATCTGGCCTGTTCTAGTGGTAAAACACGTCATGTTTTTTTTTTATTTTTTTTTTACCAATTTCAAGGTTGGTTGTTTTTAAATGTATTGACATATCAACATTCAACAAGCAATACAATTCCGGGTCCATCGTTGTTGTTGTCTTATGACAACACAAATGGGCCAAAAACATATTTTTGACAGACACATTTTTGCTGGTTCTTTGCCTACCGGTTTCAAGGACTGCCAGCAACATGATCTTTCACCCATGGACAATGAACACAGATTGACATCACCCTCCATCCTGTTGTGGCACTTGGGAATTTTGACATTTTTATGGGCACGAGAGAGGGACAAAACTAAACGATGAAATGCTACAAGCCAGATTTGAGCTTGCATGAGCTCAACTACTGATAAGCCATGGCTCCAACATCATGGTGGTTCATAAAAGAACATTTCGTTCTTCTGTCTTTATCAGTTTCTATTTTCAGCCTCAGAAAGTCACTAGTTCGACCCTACCTTACCCTAGTTTGAGCTTAGATTAATAGAGAGAGAAACACTGATCTATTATCAGTTGCAAGGTTAATCATTTTTTAAATTATTTGTTTTATTTTTATTCTTTTTTTTTTCAGTTTTCATTACATGATTGTTAATTTTAGATTCAGTTCATCCAATTATTTTAGTTTAGAACTACAAGTTTTCATCTTTTTGTTGTCATCGTTTTGTTGTTGCAATATTAACAACCTTTATTAGCTAATATCATAGAAAACAATTGTTAATATAATTTCAGAGACATAATAATACTACTTTTCATATATAAGATACTTTTTTTAGACAATTTATAGTGCGGTTCACTGCAGCACAGTAACCCTGAAAAATACACAATAATAGTAATACATTTCCGTTTGCTATTATGACTATAAAAAAAAATCTTTTTTTTGCTACTTGAAATTAAATCAACTTTAACTGAAATAAAATACAATGTAAACAAAAATAAAAATAAATAACTCTTTTATTTCAGCCAGTTCTCATTCTCAGTTGATAATAAAATGATACTAATATAAACAAATACTGAGAAAAACTAAAACTATATAGACAAATAAAAAATCAAAATGACAATACACAACAAAATCTTTAACTAAAATTAAAACAAAAACAGATAAAAAATATATTAATAAAAACTATAACAGTATCTCGATATTAAAATAAATACTAAAAAAACCTAACACGTCCTTCCTTTTCCATCTACTTGTTTTATTAAAAAAACACTAGCTTTCTTTTTTCCATTCTATCTACTTGTTTTCTTTAAAAAAAAAAAAAAAAAACCTTGCTATGTATACTGCATTAGGCTAACCGAGGCTTGTCATAGCACTTGCATGTTGTTGCTCTTTTGTTGGTTTTGATTGCTTCTATTGTCCTCATTTGTAAGCCGCTTTGGATAAAAGTGCCTGCTAAATGACTAAATGTAAATGTAAAATAACATTGGTTTGAACCTCCAGTCTTTAGTTAGCAGCTCAGATCTTTAACAGAGTGGCAGTGATATTTTATCATTACAATCACACACGTCACTACAGCTGGATTCAGCATTTATTCCCTGTTGAGCGTAGCTGTTTTGCTCCAGGTCCACATAAAAGCTGTGTTTGTTCAGTGTTTGGGTTGAGGACTCATGTATCTGTGTCTGGTCCGCTCCATGACGCATGAGCTCTGGAATCAGCCGCGTTTAGCCGTGTTTCAGCACACACCTGTTACAAGCGCACACCGCACACTGGCCTCAGGTCAGCTATTTCCAGCCCATGCAAGGCACAAACTGTCCTGAAAATCATTTCCTGAGCATCCAGCAGGACGGAGAACATGACATAAGACTCCGACGAGCCAGTTAAGAAGCCAAAACACCGCCAAACCATTCTTACACCCAATTACCCACAATGCTCCTCTTCACCGACACAAAGCTCTCATTGATAGGATTCATAAACGTGGCCAGAGAAACCACTGAACTATAGACTCATGGAAATATTCCACAGGACTGGGAACAAACGCAGATGTGGGACATTTACTGGATTCACACACAAGAACTGTTTTACAGAAAGTAAACAGATTTTAATGTGTGCATTCGTGCCATGGCTGGACTGTTAGACATAGACAGTTACTGCTTCTAGAAAACAGCAGCAATACGTTAAAACACACCAATGTTTAAATTAATATTAATACAAGTCAGAAGAAACACTTTTGCCAAGTGATGTAAGCCATTCATTTGGCTGTTTATGATTGACAAGCAACGTTGCAACTCGATGTTATATACATTTTAGGACAAAATGTTCTTAATGCTTATGGAATATTCTTCATTAATATTTGATACATTTTTAGAATGTTGAGAGAAAACATTCTGAGAACATTTTCAAAACCAATTTTTTTTTTTTCAGTGCACCATTTATTTGTACCAAGTATTTCAATTACTAGATTATCAAAAATAGGCATTGGCACATTATTGTTTACATTTTTTTTAACATTTCCAGCAAAAACCAAAACTATTTATTATTACAACTACTTATTAAATCATTTATTAACATTCCTCAGTTGCAGGTAGCTTTAGAACTTATCCTATATAAATAAATGTAAATAACCATGATATAAAATGACTCATACACTCTCAGAAAAAAAGGTCCAAAAGCTGTCACTGAGTCGAAACCTTTTAAAAAGGCACATTTTGGACTATTTTTAACACCAAAGAGTGCATATTAGTATGTTAAAGGTACATAGGGTGCATTTTAGCACCAAAGTGTACATTTTAGTATCTAAATGATACTTATTAGTACCTTGTAAACAACTTTTGTACCTTTTTTTCTGAGATTGCAGCATAGTATGATAAAAGATTCTGGTTCATTAGTCTGAGCTAAGCATTTAAACACCATTCATGTAACTTCAGCTGAAATAAATCAAGTCTAAGAACAAACTCCAGCCTTGTAAAACCAGCCTAACCAGTGGAGAGCAGATAAAGCTGATGCAACAAACCCAAACAGACCCCGTTAATGAAACACAACCACACCTTTAACTTCAATACACACTGAGAAACGCTGAGATCTGACAGTCTCATAACACAAATGACAAATGCAGCTTTATTTGCTGCAGCTCCCAACACAATAAAACTCATTTAGATTTACGACCGAAAGCAGAAGTAGAAAAACAGTAGATGAAATACCTCAATTGTTTGTCCTTGACAGCAAAGACATTAAATAGAGCACCTCTGCATCTCAGACATTTCTCCAGAAATCTCATGCATCTCCTCTAGAGCTTCAGCAGCATTTTGGAGTAACGACAAAATAAACCATCTAAACCTGTTAACATGCATTTCGACCGAAACCTGTGTGGGCTGGCTTTAAACTGGTCTAAGTTAGTTGTGCTGTCGTCACGAATGTCTCCAAGCAGCTGGAGCTGACCTGAGTGTTTTACGATGAGAAACACTCGCTCTTCAAAGGGAATGTCTGTGTTTGTGCTTGAGCCAGCATTCTTCAAGCTGCCGGCTGGACGCAGACCACACACACACACACACACACACACACACACACACACACACACTAAAGCACAAACACCAAGCAACCAAACGCAAAACCCACAGATCTCCTCTTGCTTAAACCCAATTATAATCTATTAATGGTGGTTTGGTTACTCACAATAAGACCTGGTCAGACGCAGGACACTAGATGTGCTCACAGATCAAAGATGAGGTGAGCGGAAGCTTTAAAGAGTGTTGGGAGGGCCCAGCTCAGCCAATCAGGACGCTCCTATTCAGCTTGAAGCTCCGCCCCCTCTACCCTCCACCTGCGTC
>JAFVLL020017724.1:6124-41042 GCA_021397915.2 Tor tambroides | reverse complement strand
TCACTGACACACTGAATAACATCTATATTTTTGCATCTGGCAGAAGCTTTTATTCAAAGCGACTTGCATTGCATTCAAAACAATAATTTCATCAGATCATGTGTTCCCTGGGAATTGAACCTATGACCTTGGCGTTGCCAGCGGCATGCTCTACTGTTTAAGATTGGAGTCATTACTTTTTTACATTTTATTATTGATTTAGGTACTTTTTATTTTTACTTCCACCATTTTATTTTTTTCCCATGTTCCATTTTAATTATTTATTTATTTATTTTTTGGACTCCATTTTTTGGTTAAATTAAATTTTAGTACTCAAAAAGCATGTCCATTTAATCGCAACCATGAAACGTATAAAATTTAACAACAATTTACTAAAAGTTGAACAAAAATTACATTTTTAGGACCCTATTTAATACGTTTTATTTTTTCTCAAATTCCATTTTATTTTTTACCAAATGCTGTGTCTTCCATTTTATTTTTTCTGGATTCCATTTTAATGGTTTAATGAAATTTTAACAATCAGAAAGCATGTCTAATTAATTGAATTTATAAAAAGTATTTAATTATTTTCTTTTACAATAATAGAGGCATATGACGTGTTTTTCAGAAATTCTGGTAATCAAATGAAGGTTAATTTAAAACATTAATTTCATTTATCCTTTAATCAAATGAAAATTCAACAAAACCTTTACTTTTAAAGTTAAATCATTCAAAACGGTGGTTTTATTCCTCTTAAAATAACGTTTTGATATTATTAGTGTTAGAAGTAGTATAGTAATACATTTCTGTCACAATTTCTTCAAGTTGAACCAAACTTTTATTTTGACGGGTTGCATGAAGATGTTTTTGCTGTGTGTATATGATATCAAGATATCAAACAAGTCATAGGGCTCTAGTACTTCTGACATTCCTGCTTTGGTTTGGAAGTGAAGAGTTGGGTGATATTTTGCGTCGTACCGCCGAAGCGTCCAGCAGCATGCTGGTGATGTGCGTCCCTCGTGGAAACGGCAGATACTCCGCAATCACAAAAACAGGCTCTTCCAGCACTTTATGAACCCCTCCACTTTCTGTGAGAAAATATTACATCAGGACATTAACTAATCAGTCTGCATAGGGAACTACCTAGTAAGACAACATGCTAACCGTCACACGCACATCACACAAAGTTTTACATTACATGTTGCTTTTGCGTGAAATAATCATGCTTTAATTACATAATTTTCACTGAGCACGTTACAATGCATTCTGCGACTGTGATATATTAAGTAGCATAATTTTGCTATGTAGTGTTTGGAACAGCCTTAATGTCTGATGCCTAACAATGACACCTACTTAGCTCACTAGGGTTTGAAACTATTAGATTGTGCAACTTTGATAACTCACGCTACACTCCTCATAGTTATCATTCATTCAGCCTCAGTCGTCTGATTTATCAATGATTCATTACATTTTCTCCTCGTCGTTACATGAACGTTTCCTGCAGCAGTCAGTCATCTAAATGTGGAACTGATAGGAGAATTTAACTGGTTTAAATCAACACAAAACTGCATTTAACCTCTGTTATGAGAGAAACAGGTAACATGTTTGAGGAGAAGCACTTCATAATAATTGACACATATGCACAATTGAGCAACATTAACTGCTGTTAACTGCTTTGTGATCATTTTCATAGAAATAAATTCATTATACATAATGATTTTCTGTGTGTGTGTGTGTGTGTGTGTGTGTGTGTGTGTATTTTTCACATTGCATTTGAATTGAAGATGATTTGTAAAGGGGTCTGCATTAAAGAAAATTTTTGTTCACAGGAACATTTCAGAAATTGCTGTACATTCACATAAAAACAAGGATGGGCTGATAAAGATGGCATGTAATGGTTAATGGTTTTGGCAGTAAAAGGCCTGTTTAGCATCTGTAGTATGCCGTTTATGTAATTTCCTATTTTTAAATGTTTAATTGATTTTATATGATTGATTATTGTATCTTGCCGCATTATTTAACAAGCTATAAATTCAGTGGATGCCGTTGATCTCTATAATGACAATATTGACAGTGCATCTGCTGTAGTGTTCAAGTCAAGTCAAATTTATTCATATACGGCATACATATGGTTTCAAAGTAACTCATTTAATTAATGTTTATAGTGTCATTCAACATTTACTTCCTTTCACTATTGCTGCTCCATCAGCAGCTGCTGACTCAAGTCCCTATTAAGCAGAATTCTAAATGAAACTGAATCATTAAATTCCTCAGGGTTGCCAGTGATAGATTCACGTACCTCAGAGCCGGCCCAAGGCATAAGTGAACTAAGCGGCTGCTTAGGGCCCCGTGGCCACCAGAGGGCCCCCAGGAGTAGTCTACATGAAATGATTTATTTTATTTTATTTTATATTCGTGATATATGTCAATGGACAGTGGTAATTATACAAACGTGCAATATGAAATAATTAAATATTCTATACATATCATTTTATTATTTCCATAGCGACGTGTCATGCAGGCACAATAATGAGCATGTTGATAATATGCGCTGGACGCTGCCGTGTGGATCTGTCGGATTAACATCACGTAAATTCACCTATTTCTCCCGAAATACATGAAAGTAAGTGGTCTGGGAGAAAAACAGTAAACTTTATAGTAACCTACACAATGAGTATTTGATAGGAATAAAACATGTCGTCCATTAATTGAAAGGATTATTATTGCCGCTTTCGATTTCGTGTAGCCTATTTAACAAACTAAATGTCTTTTTTTAACTTATCTGAAGTGTATTTAAATGTCTGAAACCTAAAATAAACTGTATTTGGTTGAAAACACTGAACAGTTATGAAATATGAAAAGCACAGAGCGCGTCTTCTTTTTATTTTTTTTCTGAGCTCGTCTTTCTCTGGCTCAGCGCCAGCAAGCGCAGCGCGTCAAAGGGTTAAAATCGATCGCGCTTTGAGAGTGGAGGGGGATGAATTCAACATGGGGGTTTTGTGGCACAAATCAGGGGTGCGTTTGTCAAAACCATTGTTTGCTAACCATGGTCGTTATTTCCATTGAACTCTATTTGTAACGACAGAACTTGCGACCATAGTTGCTTTTGGGAAATCCTGGTCAGATCAGTAAAAATATCTTTCCTATTTTTTGTAATAAAAATAAGCTTCTGTTTCATAAACTGATAACAGCCTAACATTATTTACCTCAGCCTACATTTTGCGTCTTTGCTATTATATTCCAATATCATTATGCCTCAATTAGCTAGATATAAATTAAGAGTTGTTGTTTTATATGTACAGATGCTCTCTGTTGTGTTTAATATTTATTATAAAAAAGTATGACTTGTAATAAAAGTTCAACATCGATTAATATTCATGTTGTTAAAATAACATTCTGTTCTGTAAATGCATTGTCTGCTGGTTTTCAGCACATTAAGTATGCCACTTAATACTTTAACCCCCGGTTTCTTGTTTCACAGACAAGGCTTAAGCCTAGTCCTAGACTAAAATGTAAATCTGAGGCTTGGGCCGGCCCTGACGTACCTAGAGACAGAAGCAGGACGGTGTGGCCTCGTACCCGGTCCACCTGTATATGAGTGTAATGGCGGTGTCTGAACTCCAGGGGGCCGTTCTCTGGCATCACCCAATCCTTCATCTCTGGACGATCCTTCATAAACCCCAGCACTTCACCGCTTAGACGAGTACTGTCCTCCACACACTAAAGGAACGAGTAGTTTGTTAGAACGAATGGGAAAGATAATCATTACTGTTGTTCGGACTCCAGAGCTCAACACTCATGTAAAAATGTCATTCAGAATCTCCATAGAGAAATGAGAGTGATGATATGTGCCTTTCCAAGTAGCATTGGAGCATTAAAAGCATTAGTTGTGCTTTTTGACAGAAAGACGTTTAAAAGCACACAAAACCCCAGACTGACTGATTACATCATTCAGATTATGAGATGAGCAGTTCATTTCTTCCCTCATAAAACACATTATGCACACAACATTGTACCTTTGTGTTTTTATTACAATACTGAATTGTCTGTGAATCAGATGTAGTAATGTCATTCATCTAGAGTTGTTTGTTTTGGCTCAAAACTCAAGAATGAATTATTTAGTGAAGTGCCAATGAGAAATACTCTGCAGCTGAAGAAAGGCGGACACTTATGAGCTCTATAACTGACAGTATGTGCAATTATCTTATCTTCATGCCTTTAGTCACATTTGCTGTAGATAATTAGAGACGGATGATAATATGGTTTATATTTTGCAATGATACAAACAAACAAGCAGTTGCGTTTTGCTATATTGCACATATCTCTGTAAGCGATTATACTTACTTATATAAGTTTATATAAAGAGCTGGGTGCAACAAAACCACTCAGACAGCTAGGGTTTCTATATAGCATATATTGCTTAAGTGACAGGATAATTTTTACCGTTCCAGGCCGGTGATTGGCAGGAACCTTGTCGGAGTTGAATTCAGAGGAAGTGAAGATTCTGCTGATTTCAGTCCTGTTATAAACGCACACAGCACTCATGCTCCTGTAAACAGAGACAGAGCTTCACACTTGAGACACATAAAGCACAACAGCTGCACATTCTCTCTTTACTTCATCAGTGTTTGTGGAACGGTGTCAAATGACGGATGTTTTCTGGACCTTTTAACACATGACAGACTGTAGGATAGCATCATGTGACTCGCTAACAGTCATGTTTGCTTTTTACACTGATGTGACGCAAATTCAACAGACTCAGCATTTTAAACAGACACATATTGGAGTTTCGTTGATATTTATAGACATTTGAATCAACTATTGAGGCCAGTGTTGAGGAAAGTTACTTTTAAAAGTAATGCAATCCAATATTGCGTTACTCCCTAAAAAAAGTAACTAATTGTATTACTTTTTATGGAAATTAATGTGTAATGTTACTTTTGCGTTACTTTTTCATACTTTTTCATTACTCATCTGGCCTGGGTTTACTTATTTGTTTTCAGAGATAGGAAGTAACGAAGTACAAATACTAAAAATACTAAAAATACTAAAAACAGCTAGCAACTCTTAGCAGTAGCAGCCAGACGATTAATAATAGTTAATTAATAATAGTCTACTGTAAACTAAACTAAATTACTATCATCACTCAAAATACTGTATGATAAAGGACATCATTATTATCTACTGTAAAGTTACAGTAGTAATTTAGCAGACAAATGTTATAAAATATCGTTTTATAATACGTTTAGAGGGAGCTCAGGCAGATAACAACACAACCTTTACAAAAATCCAAACCAAAAAACATGGTTACTAGTTAAACCATGGTAACAACAAATTAACCATGGTTTTGCTACACTAACTATAGTCTAACCATGAAATGTGTAGTGAAACTATGGTTGTAAATTAAAACTGATTGTAATCAATCTAAAAAAAAAACTTATACTGTAATAAACCATGGTTAATTTTGGTAAGAGAAAAATATGACTCATGATAATGCAATAACATGTACAGTATTAGGATTTTTCTATAAAGATATTGTCATGATGTAATTATTATTGTGCTAATTTTGACATTTAGGCAATTTAGAAAGTATAGTTTCATTAAATCTATAGTATTTAAGTCATTATAAGATAGAACAACAACAACATGATACATTCATTAGCTAACAATATTAAATGTAATATTAAATTTATTAAATGTAAGTTATTTAGTATTTTGTATTAATGTGTCAATATGAAATGAGGTCCAGTTATCAGCGTGACACTAAAACAGTAGTAATGGGTACGTTTTACTTAAGTACATGTCAGAGCCCATACTTCTTTACTTTAACTTGAGTAAACAAGTGTAGTCAGTACTTATAATTTTACCAGAGTATTTTTAAACACGAGTATCTATACTTCTACTTGAGTAAAGGATGTGTGTACTTTTACCATCTCTATTTCTCTCAACATGGCAACCCCACAGCTGTCAGTCAATACATGGGAAACAAAGTAACTGGTTCTAACTTATCTGAAAAAGTAACTTTCTTGTAAATTAAAAAGTAATGTGTTACTTTACTAGTTACTTGAAATAGGTAATCTGATTAACTTGTAACTCTTGTTATTTTTAATGTGTGACTCCCAACACTGTTAAAGTCACACATACTGATCACCTAAAATATAAAGCATGAGATGAAGTTTTTGTCTTACCAATAGTTTCTGAAAAGTGCATAAATTTTGGTGCCGTTGTCTGTGTCTAGTGTGGCCACATCTATCATCTGAGTGAATCCATCTCCTTTCCCACAGAGCAGACGGGTGTAAATCATGGACGTCCAGCTGCTCTGAAGCAGAATCTGAGATCCGCCTCTGTCGTTCTGAAACAGATTGAGTTGTGTTTAATTATGTGTCAGTATGTGAACACTTAGTGCATAGGCTGAAAGTCATATGGGCTACTTTTATAAACGTTTATAGTGCTTTTATGGTGTTTTTTGTCCTTTTTAGAGCCTGAAAGCTCTTGTGTGTCTCCACTGCATGTAATAAAGTAGCATTAACATTCTGCTAAATATTATTTTGTTCCACCAGAAGAAAGTCAGTCATACAGATTTGGACTGACATGAGGGAGTTTAAATGATGATTAGAATAACAATCCGGTTCTGCATGTTTTTCTGCATTGCACTGATAGATTAATATACTCTCTGAACTTTTACAATATTTGTCAAATGATATTAAGCAAAAAAGCAAATTGAAACATAGGGACCAGGAATCTAGATCAATACCCTGATTTTATATTGAAGATTTATTATGAAGCAAAAAAAGCCAATTTATCAATATATCTTGCGAGAATTAATCTTTTTATAATTTTGGAAAATTCAAATGCATCTTTTCAGAGCTTTGACAACATTTGAACTCCCAGAACCTGCATTTGATATGTCATCAGCAGCTGAGCTTATAATTATAGAAATGCTCCCTTTAGCACAAATGTGTCTGTGAGTTACTGAGAAACATCTGTATTAAACACGCAGGTGTTGCCAATAACCAAGTGCATTTCACACCTACTAAAACAACACAATAAGGAAGTCAAAGAGCGCAGAGGAAATTCAGCCGATGCCAAAGACTATAGAATACCCAAGACGTGTCACTCACATAGTTTTGAATGGCGAAAAATGCAACACTCAGTATGTCCGATCTATCAAACGAAGCCCCGCCTTCTGAGTAAAAGAGCCAATCGCTAATCGGTAAAGTCAGCGCATCACTGCAGCTGCCGTTAGAAGTTCCAGTTGCTATAGAAACAGTCAGCATTCTGAGACTTGCACTCAGGACTGCACATATGCACTGCTGGTCTAGCCTGAGAAAAATAAGCTTTTTTAACACTATTTAGGCAAAATAAACAACATTTATGAGACAGTTGTTGTCAGATTTCAATGGTGATTTCAAATATGAAATTTAATCTTAAGTTTGGCGAACAGTTTTAGAGAATTTGATGTTTCCCCATTCAAAAAAAATAGAAGCTGCACTTGTATGCCCGAGAGGCATTTCAAAGTCGTTATCTTTATAGTTATCGCTCCTGGTGTGAAAAGGCCTTTAGAAGCCATTCAGACAAGACCAATTCTTGCATTAAATCTGTGGTATTCAATTGGTTTATGTATATATAGGACAGAAAGATGTCTTTGGCCATTATGCCACACATCACTAATTGCAATATTTTTTTACTCATTAATTTTTAAACTATTAAAAGGATCCCCAGGTATTAATACTTGTATGGCTTAATATAACTTAAATGACATCTCTTACTGAAATATGTTGTTGAAAAGCCATGAAAGATTTGCTTTATTTTAAAAAATCCATGTTTTATACATATTTTGGACTATGTTGGGCATGGACTATGTTCAGTAAGAGATATAAGCCTAATTTATGTAATATTAAGCCAGGAGTTCTCAACTCTGGCCCTCGATATCCACTTTCCTGCAGAGTTTACCTCCAACCTTTATCAAACTCACCTTCCTGTAATTTTCTAGTGATTCTGAATACCTTGATTAGCTTGTTCTGGTGTGTTTGAGGGTTGGAGCTAAACTCTGCAGGAAAGTGGACCTCGAGGGCCAGAGATGAGAACCAAAGTCTTAATACCTGGGGTTCCTTTTAACAAAATGGAACGCTTTAGCCTATGTGTTTAAAACTTTATGTGGGCTGCAGTAAAACACAGTGAGAAACTGGCTTGATGTTTTCTGGTGTGATTCTGCTCACCATGCAGCTCTGAGAGACTCGTGGGATCCACTGCTCACTGTCTTTACTTTTGTGTTTCTCTGCAAAGAAGGAATAAACTTTGTCTTTGTGTTGTCCTTTACCAGCGACCAGCTTCAGGTATGTTTGCTCTAAAGGAAAAAAAACAGCGCTGTTTAGAATCAAAAGAGTATCATTCTGATAATGACATGAACTAGTGTTTAGTCCGAGTCTTAAAGCAAAAATACAATCGAGTCAGAGTCTAATTAAACACTGCGGTTTGTCAGTATCTTAAGCTTGTTTTAACATTTACAACTAGAAAAAGCAATGTCAATTTAAATGCAATAGAGGTTTGCTTTTGTTACATCTTGCCATTTTCACATAATATCATAATTAGTGTCCTGCTCAGCAAACTTAAAGTCATGTTACAGAAGTTATGGCTGACTTGATTTATGCATTATGAAATAATTCAGAGTAAAACAGCTTTTAGAATGAAAAAAATACAGTGCAGGACTTGACTTTATTCATCTGCTGTGAGTGTTTTGTGTGGGTTTTAAATGACGGGTGGTTAGACCTTAGTCAGGGTACACAGCATTTACAATTTTTCGTGGAAGAATATGCGGCTGTGAGTGATAGACTATAGTCTATACAGTGGCACACACAATATATAAAAACCCATGCGATTTCCATAACTCACAGCCAACTCACAACTGTTGTATTTTTGAATGCATTTATAGTTAGTAAATTCCAATATGTAAGGCATAATTACTTTTGACCCAATAAAACTACTGCTGCAAAGATTCTTTTTCTTTGAAACTAGAAGCTGTCACCATGTTTAATAATAATAATAATAATAATAATAATAATAGTAATAATTTCATTACAACTGCAAGAACACTCACCCCATAGACGAACACTTCAGCATTGAAACATGTGGGTAGTATTGTTTAATCTAATTTCTCACCTGATTGAATCGTTTGAGACCAAATGTTGTCATTTTTGTTGCTGCTTATCCTGTATAACCCCTTATCAGGCCTGGTGAAGTACAGCATATTACCTGAAAGACAGAATATAGAAATCAGACAGGACGCCACATGTAGCATGCAATAAAAAAAAATGATTTTAATTTTTTACCAGAATGAAAATGAGGTGTGAAGACTGTTCACTGCTGTAGGGATATGCCGGTATCAAAATTTTTATGTTGCAATTAATTGCTTATGCTTTTATAACGGTATATGGTATTATCGCGATATTGAAATTTAGTTGCAAAAACTTGTTGTCAAAATACAGTATAACAGGTTTAATAACTTTTCTTAAAACAAAAACAACTGAACATTTAAATACAATAAAGCAGTTAAAAAATTTAAACAGATTAAAGTGCAAAAGAATTATAAAGACCAATAGGTATCACTTTACAATAAGATCTCATTAGTTAACCTTAGTTAATTCATTAACATTCACAATGAACAATAGATACATTTGCTACAGAGGTTATTAATCTTAACTCTTAGTTCATGTTAGTTCATTAAATAACACAGTTGCAACTTTCGATTTTAACAACATGCTATTAAATATTGAAATTACCTAAGATTAATGCATGTTTAGAAGAATTTTTAATTGCAGTTTGTTAACTAATGAATTAACTAGTGTTAATTAATAAAGCCTTAATGTAAAGTGTGACCAAACAATAAAGAATCAAAACATTTTCAAACAATATCTAGGGCATGTTGTAGTCCAGATTAAAACGTAAAAAAAGGTTGCAAATAAATAGCCTATTAAGTCTTAATACTTAAGTATTTGTTGCTTTGAATACACAAATCTGAATGGCTACTTAAATCATTTAGATGCCTTTCAGAAACAGAAAGTAGCAGCTGCTTTGTTTCCGGGGTTTCCAGGGTAACGGCTGCATTTCTGCTGTTTAGCGCCATCTGCTGTCAGGGAGTGTTTTCATCCATAGCGTCTCTCACGCGCTCCGCCATGCACTTCTCATCCGTGCACACGCTCTTTGACGCATACAGCGGTGTTGTGCATTGTGACCAGTTGAAAATGCATTTAAATTTCTGAATACTTTGTAATAAATAATTATTCTTGGTGTTTTAATGTGCCCTCCATAACAATATCGTGCATATTCATTACCGTGGTATATGGCATAACCGAATGGCACATGTCAATGTCTGTATGATCTTTTGACTTGCACCACGGACCCTAACAATCTCAAGCCCTGATAAACACCCTGACATCATGGAAAGAGTTAGGCAAATACTGTGCAAGCATCAGTTTTAAAACTGGAATGAACAGCCAAGTTCCTGTTCCTAAAACTAATAATAATCATATGTACTCAGCTAGAACTTTCCGCTCACATTAGCACATCTATTACAGTCTCATGCTGATTCGCACTGTTTAGAAAATTTGCCCCCAAATATACTGTAAACAAGCAAATAGCTGTAAACTTCAAATGCATAAAACACAGATAATGCACAAAACGATTATGCATAATACAGCAGGTGATTTAAGGTTTGGCAATGATTGTCCAAAGTGCTGCACTGATGCTTTGAATTTGATTAATTCACATGTTCTTCATGACCTCTTCAAGAGGCTTTTAGCATGCAGACAGTAAGTCAGCACAGACCTGAGTACAGCGCTTTCAAAACATGTGATGTTAATGAAGAAAGATAGATAAATAAACAAACAGATAAACCCAACAGCTGTCTCTTAATTACTACTAATCTAAATTATAATATTACTAAATAAATGATATCTCATGCAAATACACAAGCTGGCTGTTAGATGTATCAGTAGCAGTTCTCAGTTTCAACATGCTAGAACAAGCATTGCACACCTCCCTTATGCAAAGTAAATATATTTCCTAATATATGAATATATTGGATAATACATAAGGAATTGCCACTTTCATATATTGAAAAATATGTGACAATATATTTACTTATATCACAGTATATGCAATTTTATATTCAGTAATACACTTTATAATATCTACATGTAATAAGATATGGTACTGCATGTGTAAAAATACACTGAACATATATTTACTCATGCAGTATATATACATATGGAAATATATATTTATTTCTTATATTTAACAATCATTTAAAATATTCATGTTTCATATTTTAAAATATAGATAGTTTACTATAGCATAAGCACACCTGCTCAAAATAAAGCACTTAATAAACAAATTATCACTGTGCTGAAAAGTGCACAGCCATTATTTTTTAAGTAAAATATAATTTAACGGTGTTTTAGCCAGTCATCCTCATAACCACAGGCTCTACTCTTCTACACAATGGTAACCCCACAAACTTACACATACCAGAAACCCTTTCACACTTCAAAGTAATACAACATTAAACACTAACAGATCTCCTCCTATATTAATATTGAGCAAACACACATGGAACAACACTTAATTTTAAAAATTTTACTCTCCTTTAACAGTCAGAAGCAAAGCATGCTGGGAACTAGAAATCTGCTTTAACTCATTCCGTGAATATGTGTGTACGTACATTCACATTTATATGGGAACATCTATGTGAAATATATACTATATATATTTATTTTTGTCTTCATTTCTAAATCCTATTTGTGTGCATCAATATATAGCCATATCTTGTCAATGCATATATTGCTGTATATTGAAATATATAAGCACTAGCTTCCAATATATGTAAATGTCTTATGTAATATATCGCATTATATTTTGCAGTGTATTCCCATATATTTTTGTTCCGTAAGGGCTGTGTGGCATCATGTTGAAACAGTATTTCAAAATATCAAGAGATTTACTCAACTCTATTTCTACAGCACATGTGGCTCCAAAAACAGCAGCTTTACCAAAGAATAGTGCCTCAATGCTTCAAATCACCCGCTGCAAGTCAAAAAATTACACCATTGCACTTCTAAAAAAACATTTCATATGAATCTGCATTCAGAACAGTGGCGAACAGAGATAGAGAGGAAGGGAAAGTAGAAGTGTTTGAGGAACCAAACCAAGCACAGCCTGCAAAATATTTTCCTGACTCTAATATTAAATAATAATACTGCACTGTGCTCAGCTATGTGGCAAACAATATACTAGTCATTATCAAGATCATTTCATATTCATCAGATTGCATTTCTTAGAGATATAGATGCTGAATGCAGTCCTTCAATATCATCAACGACAGATTCAACAAGATATGAAACTATCCTTATTTTTGCAGTTCTAAAGCTGCAGCACAAATGTGTGCAAACATGCATGCACACAAATGCATGCATCATTAAAATGTGCAACACTCACCAACAAGTAATGACGGCTCATTAATATCTGGCTCATAATTTTCTGACGTGAAACAATTGATCAGAGAATAACTGGAGTTCTGTAACAAAAGACATAGCTCAGTTTCATACTTTCACATGAGTTTAAAATGCATACAGTAAAAACAGGACATACCAAGTTACAGCACTCTGTATTTCCATCATGCGATGTACAGATAAACAGGAGTTTTCCATCAACGCCTTCTCTGAGCAGAGAGATCCTGTGAGAACAGTGCTGCTGGAAAAACATAATGGGACATAAACTATATTAATGTTCAGTTGTGCATTATAAAATGTGAGTTCATGTAAATGCATTGAACTTTAATCTGCATTGTGTTACTGAAGTGCACATATGTGATATCTGACAGGAAAGCATCCTTAATGTTTTTAGGAAATATATTGTACATTCTTGAAAAAGGAATTATAAAAGTGTTTTCACATCTTGTGTATCCGAAGGAAAAGTCATACGCTCATAGAAATTTTCAAGTTTCCCACAGACATTTTGGAATACTCATATAAGCATATTTAATGCTTTAACATTTAACAGCTTTATATAAATAAACATTTAACAACTCGCATAACAAATGGAAAATGCTCAGGTTACTAATGTAACCTCGGATTCCCTGAGACAAGGGAACGAGCGTTGCATCGCTGACGCATTGCTGAGCATTGCATCGCTGACTTGCCTACTCTGTTACTGAAGCCTGATTTGTTCATGTTTGTGTAGCTGCAGAAACCAATGGCACTGTAGCCCACCAGAAAGGACGAGCCGTTTTCATCTCATATATGCCATTTCATCAGAATCTTTTGACTAAAGCGACAGTCATCAGTTCGTGTGCAGCCTTATAGCACGGCAACTTACGCAATGCTCCTTTCCTTATCTCAGGGCTCCTGTAAACATGAACTAAAATGATGCCCAAGCCATCTAGGCTGAGGACTACATAACATAACCCTCTCCACTTACAAAGGGGATTAGGAAGAATTAAGCAGGCAAGATCTGTGCCTGCAGGGCAGGGATGTCCAAGTTATAAAATCTGGTGAAGGTAGACGGCAGCCGGTGGCAACAAAAATCTCACCAATAGAAATCCCACTGAAAAATGCCCAGGAGGAGGCCATTCCTTTGGTGGAGTGGGCCCTCACAGCTATAGGGCACTGCAAGCCTGCTGAGGCATAAGCCAAGGCTATAGCATCCATTATCTAGCCAGATGTCTCTGCTTCGTAACCGGCAGCCCTTTAGAGCGGCCTCCAAATACAAAGAGCTGCTCTGAGTGTCTGAACAGGCCAGAGCGGTGTACATATACTCTAAGGGTCCGTACTAGGCAGAGTGGATTGGAACCCTGCTCACCGTCTGCGACAGGAAGAGCTAGAAGGGTGATAACTTGATCTCTATACAGAGTAAAGAGCACTTTCGGCACAATTTGAGGACAACCTTACAGTCGTTAAGCCCAAACTCAAGGCAGGAAGCAGTGACTGACAGTCCTTGCAGGTCACCCACTCACTTGAACAACGCTGAAGTCAAAAGGAGGGTCTTAAGCGACATGGGCCACCAATCGGCCAAATGGAGCACCTCAAAGGGCGGGCCCTGTAGGGCCCTGAGGACTATAGACAAGTCCCAAGTCAGCACTCTAAGAGGACTAGGTGGATTTAATCTCTGACCTCCCCTCAGAAACTTAACAATCACATAGATTTTGAGCATGAAAGTGGTGCTCCCCTTATCCAATAGCTCTTGTAGAAAGATTAGCACATGAGACACGTCACAATAGAATGAGTCCAGGCTGCATGGTTTACAACATTCGGTGAAGACTGACCATTTAACGGTGTAAAGGCGACCACTTGCTGTCTTGAGAGATAAATTGGGCAGTGAAAGTTGTCTTCTGAGGTGAAGAGGTCGTCCTCTGGCCTTGGCCATGCTGATTGCCTGCGCTGTTGCTTTGGTAGCTTGCAGAGCCAAGTCAGTCGTTGTGCGCAGCTCTTTGAAGGCATCAGAGTCATGGCCAGACTCCATGGAACGGAAAAGTTTGGCCTCAAATCCTGGAGCACCACAAACTTATGCAGCACTGAGCCAACCTGGCCATCCACTGAATATGCGCTGTTTGCTTAGGCTGATGTAGTCTTGGCTTGTGTTGGCTTTCAAACCCAGAGCCGATGGAGGGCACAGATAAGCAGTGACCTCCTCTTTCAGAGGGGGGAGCTTGCTATAACGCCTTTCTTCAGGTACCAGTCATCAAGGAGACTGTGGATGGGCTCTTCTGGAGCTGACCAATCCAGGCCAAGATCCTTCACAGCCAGAACGCGGATCAGTTTGCCATCCACGCTAGGCCATGTATTTAACCAATGAAAAGCATTCAAAAGAGCTTGAGCAGAGTCTTAGCATTTGCCATCTATTGTAGCCCATAGACATTTGTACGTTTTAAATATCCTGTGCATATAGTGCTTCATCGTTTATATCATGAGATTTTGATCGAGTGTATTAAACAAGAAAAACTAAGAGCTCATATAGCTACAATAAACGTTATAACCTGAAAGTTGATGAAAGCGTATAATGCAGTGCACTTACTGCCTCAGATACAGCCATTCTTATGACAAACAAAACACAGATCTCCGTCATTCGCTGGTCCATTTGAGCTTGATTTTCATATAATGTTAAGTGCAAGTGTCTGATAAAGCCACAACACCAGCTCTGACGATACAGTGTTTAGTTATTGAAAAAAAAACTTCTTCCCTTTCTATCTTTTTTTTCTATATTTCAATGCTTAGTAGTGTGCCGTGGTATTTTTTATTCATCAAAAAAACTGTGCTCCCCTCCCACCCGCGATTTACGCCACTGCCATACACAATGGTTTTGTGAAACGCCGCCATTGGTGTAAAGCACACCGGTGAAAGATACGCAGAGGGAAGAGTGAAGCACGGGGGGCTGTGCCGGCATGAGTTCATGCAAGCCCAATGCATAAACCCCACTGCTCAGCTGTTTCTTTCTCTTATGAGAGAAAGAGAATAGGAAACAGAGCAGGGAGGCGATCCACAAGTGGCGAGACTCATGCTCTCGCAGTGAGAGCATGTCATCCCAGTGAGCACAGCCTCTGCATGGGCGCTGCCCAGACAGGTAACACACTCACTGTGCCTGTATGTATAGGAAATTGCTCAGAGATTTGCTCTTCTTAAGCACCGGATGGCCGCAGGGGAAGGCTACTTGCTTCTTCCTCTGCTTGGGCTCTTCTACGGTGGTGAGCAGCAGACTGAGCTTCTTCTTTGGCTTCTTGATCGCAGAGATCATCTCTTCACTAAAGGAGAAAAATTCTGATGAAATGACTCTCTGAGCTGACTAATATAGCGGTCGGCTCCTCCTTTCTGTGGGCTAAAGTTGATGAAGTTGGTGTGTGCAGCTACACAAACATGAACAAATCAGGCTTCAGTAACAGTAAACAGGAGTTTTCCAATAAGTGTCAGCGACGCAACGGGGGAGACCGTTTGATAGAGAAATCATAGGACTGCACTGTGATGCTATTATAACCTGAATTTTTAATTTTTTACATCTTGTAAACACTGAGCAAAACCTGATCCTGTGGGAAGCGTGAATATCACAGGTGCTGCATAAACATCTTCAGTCCTTTAATACTTACAGAGTTGTCTGAATCATTGCTTTCGTCCTTACATAGAGGCACATTCACCTAAAGAAGGATTCAAACATAATGCATCACACATTACACATTACAAAACAATGACGTTGTGCAAATAAGGGATCATAAGAGAAGTGACGTCTTCATGCTTGCTTATGTTCCACGAGCCACAAACATTACTTTAAAAAGAAAAACTAGTTTTCTTCAATTTTTCAAATTTATTGCATTGGAAAAGTTACAGCAGCCTACATAAGCTTTTGCATAATCATTTAAAGTAAAATATCATCTTTCTCTTGGCAGATGAACTACAGCCATCAGCCGCTGGGAACAGTTCGGATTTCATTTACAGTCTGAGATTTTCTGTATATATTTGATACACAGTGCTGGCCAAAATGATTAGAGCACTAGTATTTTCAGCAGGTAAGAAATGGTTTTAAGTCAGTTATTTCTCTCTTTTGCTGTAGTGTGTCAGTAGGAAATATCAGTTTACATTTCCAAACATTCATTCACCCATTAATTGTAATAATCCAGTGAGATTTTTGAGATCTGATCTGATCATCATCCAGTCTGTCTGGAATGACATGAAGAAACAGAACAAACTGAGACAGACTAAATCCAGAAGAACTGAGTCTCCAAGACGCTTCAACAAACCTCCTGCAAAGCTACAGGACTGTTAACAGTTTGAAGCACTTGTGTAAAAGTGCTGTAAAATGAGGATGCTGTCAAAAATTATATATATATATATAAACCTGTATATGAGTGTGTGTACCTGATGGGGTTTGGAGGCTTGTCTGATGGAAAAGAGGATCTTGGGTCCTCCGACCCATATGATTTTGTTACCAGAGGTTCTGACGAGCTTCACCAAACTAATATTATTGTTTTCAAAAGAAAACCTGGTTATACCTGAAACAGAATGAGAGAGAAGTTATAAAGTGTGCAGCATACTCATACATTTGTAAGTAAATAGATGTAGTTTAAAGCAGTTCCTGCAAATACAATACATACAATATGTATACAATATATACTCAAATTATACACAAAAATGCAGAAGAGCACTTAACCTGGTAATGTAATGTGAAAATGAATCAAACAATTAAAAACAAGATTTATTCGGACTGTATTAGTTTCTGTGTGTACTAATTTTGACTCATCTAAATGCTATTTTTATGTCATTAATGTCATTAAAATGCAAGGTTTGCCCGTTTTGTATATTCTTTAGAAAATATCATTACATTTGAATCTAAGAATAATATAAATATCTAATATTTTTCTTTTTTTTTTGACAAAACACGATCTAAAATCTCTTTTTCTTCACAGAACGATGATCTTGAGAATAAAAACTTAAATATAAATAAAAATGTTAGCTTACCTTCTTTGCTCACCGTCACTCGAGCATCATAATGTAATTTTGATGAACTAACATATGAAATACATATGAATAACACACAAAATGATGTCCAATCCATCTTAACTTGAGAGTTCATGACAGATACAGATCTTGAATAATTGCCTCTCTTTTTATCTGTCAGACTAACTTCCTCATAGAGGTTTATCAAAGGCGGGGCGATTATATCTTATTCTTTGTATCTGAAACCGAGTCAATTTTAATTTTACATTCAGTTTTATAAGATGAACACATAGGCCTACAATTATAAATGTGTAACAACCGCCAGTCTAATGGTCTAAAGCAGTTTAGACCCACTGGAATATATTAAACAAAAGGTAAATAAAATAAAATTAGTTTTATAATTACAAAAAAAATATGGGAGAGCGAGGCACAACCACTTTCTCACTTTCTTAGTTTGTGTGAATCCACGAGGGGTTCAGAGCACATTTTTTTCTTGTCTAGTAGCCCACAAATGTGTGGATTTGTTTCATAATTAGAGTGTATACGTTTTTCTTTATTTACCCTGAAAGAATGGAAATGAACTGTGACAACATGCCCCATAGGTGGGGTACACTGTAAGGAGGGGCATGTTGTAACATGATGACAGCTTAAAATTATATCTGATCTAATCAAAAAATACTATGCACGACAAACTAAAAATGTTAATAAATTGTCAACAGCCTACAGTAAAAATATTAACTTTTTCAAATAAATTAATGGCGTTTTTTAGGAATTAAAAATAATCTAATTTTGAAGTTTGACAATGAATACATTGCAACCAGGGCCCCTGGTTGGGACGGTCCTGATCGCAAGATACAGCTATAGTTCAAAACAATATATATTGTTGTTATGGCAATGTTTGTTTGTTATGTTATGTTATGTTTGTTCATTTATGATACACCTTGTTAGTAGCTTGTACATGCGATTGTTGATCAGTTGGTACGCTGCAAGAAAAATATCTAAACAAATGGAAAAGTTATAGTAATTTTCCAGGACATTATCTGTTATCAAAACACAATGTGTCATTTAAAATGCATACTTAAAAGTATAATTGTTCAGAATGTGTAGTTTGACTAGTTTACTAGCTAATAAATCTGTTTAACTTAAATTGTAATTGTAAACAAACTAACCGTGTCTGTTCCTCGGCTTGGTGCCATGAATCCATTACTTTCTTTCTTGTATAAACCTAAACACTTCCGTATATTTACGAAAAAATAAAAAAGTGTGTGAAGAGACGAATGTACCTTGAACATTTAATGGCCAAAATAGATATAAATAACAACGAGCAGCATATGTGCATAATTTGATTGATCACAAGGGTGTAGTCAAACTTTTTCCTTCTTTGTTGTTGATGTGTTCAGGGACCAGTTGCATAAACTTAGTCAAGACAGTGTCTTACGATTTAGTCTGACCAATTAGCCAAGGTGTTATGAGTTTTATTTTATTTTTTGGATTCAGTTTAGACTAATCATGTCATGACTAATCATGACTAAATGACAACCAGTCTTAAAGACTAGTCTAAACCTTTTATGCAACCGGCCCCAGGTGTGTTAAATAAGGGAGAGGTCCAAAATATGCAGTGCTGATGTTCTCGGGCACAAGGATTGAAAAGCATGCTTATATTTAGAAATCCAGACCACAATGTGGAAAGTGAAAAGTGATTTGCTTTGGCTGGAGTTAAGAATAAACTATTGGTATTCGAAGAGTTGTATGAACAGGGCCATCATTGTCTGCAGTAACACTAATGCTTTAAAATAATGCAAATATAAATGGTATGTCCTAATAAGTAAATATATGCAGGGCCGGCCCAAGCCTTTATGGGGCCCTAAGCAGAATTTTATTTGGGGGCCCCTCGGTGCCGCCAATATGACTGGTTATTGTCAAAGCTTGATTATTCACACACTATAAATCTAACACACCCATTATCAGTTGTGTTTGTTGTAGCTGTGTTGCTTACATCATACCATTGTCTGCCTGCATGTTTTTACCCTTCTGTGATTTTTAATTGTAACAGTTGCAAACTTACAACAGTGGTCAGGTGTTAATTTTCACTTTAACATTCAAAGTCTTAGGCCCGGTTTCACAGACAGGGCTTAGACTAAGCCAGGATTAAGCCATAGTTCAATTAGGACATTTAAGTGATTTTTATAAACATGCCTTAGAAAAAAGCATTACTGGTGTTCATCTTAAGACAAAACAAAGGCACTGACATGTTTTAAGATCAGTGCAAGTTTCTTTCAGTTGAAATAGCTCAGATTTACATTTTAGTCTAGGACTAGGCTTAAGCCTTGTCTGTGAAACAAGAAACCGGGGGTTAAAGTATTAAGTGGCATACTTAATGTGCTGAAAAGTAGCTAAATAAACCAGCAGACAATGCATTTACAGAACAGAATGTTATTTTAACAACATAAATATTAATCGAAGTTGTACTTTTATTACAAGTCATACTTTTTTATAATAAATATTAAACACAACAGAGAGCTGTACATATAAAACAACAACTCTTAATTTATATCTAGCTAATTGAGGCATAATGATATTGGAATATAATAGCAAAGACGCAAAATGTAGGCTGAGGTAAATAATGTTAAGCTGTTATCAGTTTATGAAACAGAAGCTTATTTTTATTACAAAAATATATACCCAGGAAAGTTATTTTTACTGATCTGACCAGGGGTGCATTTCCCAAAAGCAACTATGGTCGCAAGTTCTGTCGTTACAAATAGAGTTCAATGGAAATAACGACCATAGTTAGCTAACAATGGTTTTGAGAAACGCACCTCTGATTTGTTGAATTTGTCCCCCCTCCACCCCCAAAACGCGATCGATTTTAACCCTTTGACGCGCCGCGCTTTGGCTGGCGCTGAGCCAGAGAAAGACGAGCTCAGAAAAAAATAAAAAGAAAGACGCGCTCTGTGCTTTTCATATTTCATAACTGTTCAGTGTTTTCAACCAAATACAGTTTATTTTAGGTTTCAGACATTTAAATACACTTCAGTTAAGTAAAAAAAAAAAAGACATTTAGTTTGTTAAATAGGCTACACGCTGATTTCTATGGAAAGCGGCAATAATAATCCTTTCAATTAATGGACGACATGTTTTATTCCTATCAAATACTCATTGTGTAGGTTACTATAAAGTTTACTCTGTTTTTCTCCCAGACCACTTACTTTCATGTATTTCGGGAGAAATAGGTGAATTTACGTGATGTTAATCCGACAGATCCACACGGCAGCGTCCAGCGCATATTATCAACATGCTCATTATTGTGCCTGCATGACACGTCGCTATGGAAATAATAAAATGATATGTATAGAATATTTAATTATTTAATATTGCACTTTTGTATAATTACCACTGTCCATTGACATATATCACGAATATAAAATAAAATAAAATAAATCATTTCATGTAGACTACTCTTGGGGGCCCTCTGGTGGCCACGGGGCCCTAAGCAGCCGCTTAGTTCACTTATGCCTTGGGCCGGCTCTGAATATATGTGAGCTCAAGATCCAGAGCCAAGTTTTTAGTCTTTCTGCAATCTTTCTCTCCCTGTTGGAAGTTGAATGAGTTTCAGTGAAGACTGCCTATTAAAGAGTTTCCCTGAATGCAATTGGTTTTAAATTTTTATTGGGTTAAATTGCATATTTGCTGGCCTTTTTTAACATTCACTTATATTGCCTTCTTACATAAATGTCATAAAATAATACTGGGATGTGAGTAATTAATCTTTTTAAATTCAACATTTAAAACTTATAAACATTGAGTGTTTAATATTGTCTAAATATACAATGCAAAACATTAAATAAATAAATAAGCTATTATGAGCGGTAAAACTCTTTCCAGCAACTATAGAGTAGAGCTAAATATTTGTAGGCTCTATTAAATACAGGCATCTAGTGGTTAAATCATGGCATTACATAGGAATATTATTTTTCTGGTCGCCAAACGCCTCTAATTTGCTTCTTTGCACTGGAATTAAAACATTTTCTCTATTTTAACCGTAAACACTATGCTAATTGTAATATAAATAATAAGCATATTAGAAAAAAAAATATTAATGCTGTCTCTTCATCACTCCCCAGAATAAAATTCGATTGTTAAACGTAGTCAGCGTAGTTATCAATACACATTACGTGTTGATAATCACTAGAAATTGCTGCAAATATAGTGAAACTGCTGTCTATCCTACTTAAACCCATTCTAACAGCGCGGAGTTGAGAGAGCTCCGTGAACCACGTGACCTCGCGGCGGCGAGATCAAAGCGTGTCGCAACATTGTTTCTCTCTCTGTGGCTCTGAATGAAAGGAGCCGCACGATGGAGCACAGTCTGTGTGTCTGTCATTTCTCTCTGTTTCTGAGATTAATTCTGTGGTTTTTCGTATTGAAACACAGGTGAAGTTAACTGGTTCACCTCGAGGTGGCGCTCAAGCGCAGACAGTGAGATTGCCACATGCTGAAAGATCTTTAAATCTGGCTGTTTGTGAATCTTTAAAGCTCTCGTTTTCAGATCTCTTCGATTTTTAACTGCAGATATCGACACCTCTTTTAACGTTTGTGTTTTCTTGGTTTGAGTTCGAATGTTCTTCTATGACAGGCGCAGTCTGTGGTTTTTGTGTATGCTGTTTTAATTAAAAGGTACGTTAATGTGAATGCTTGTTGAACTGGTTTGTGCTGGTTGTATTTTAAAAGGCAGCACTTTACCATAAAAAACAAGGTAAATGTTTGATATCAAGTTTGTTAGTAGTATAAGACATGGTTCTCAGGGCTTTAAACATGTCAGATAAAGCTTTTCTTTGTAGCTTCATCTGTGTGATTGATTTTGGTTTTTGTGTTTTCATTTTTTCCTATTTCTTTTTTTCAGTTTCAGAACTCTGTGAAATGCCATTGTTAAACGTTTGTCCTCCAATGAAGCTAGACACTATGTATTTTGTACTAGTAACTTGTATTTTCCTATTTTCTAATAAGTTAAGAGTGTTCTGTATTCCTAAAACTACTTTAAGAATGTTCTTTTTTCTTAAAAATTTAAAGGGAAGTTCACCCTAAAATGTAAATTCTGTCATCATTTACTCTCCCTCAAGTAGTTCCAGACCTGTATGAATGTCTTTGTTCTGCTGAACACTAAGGAAGATATTTTGAAGAAAGTTTGTAACCAGGCTGTTTTGGGGCACCATCGACTTCCATAGTAGTCAATAGAAGTCAATGGTGCCCCAGAACTGCTCTGTTTCCCACATTCTTCAGAATATCTTCCTTTGTGTTCAGCAGAACAAAGACATCCATACAGGTTTGGAACTACTTGAGGGAGAGTAAATGATGATGGAATTTTCATTTTTGGGTGAACTATCTCTTTAAGTAGGGTAACCCCCTCTTAAATTGTCTTAATTTATTGGGTATTTTCTTTAATCACAGCATAACACTAGCTACATATAATAAATATTACTAACTCCTGGATAATCTCTAGCAAATAAAATTCTCTATAGTAGTTGATATATTGCATGCATATTACATTCAAAAATTGTGTTTAATAGGATAAAGTTCATTAATCCAACCCCCCGGTGTGAAAACATAAAAAAGTTGAAGCATAAAGGGAAGTTTACTTTGTTCCTCAACAAACATAACACATATGAAGTCCGCACAAGAATCTAGGTAACTATCCACGGTGTTTTTCTGGTCACTGTCACATGTTTGGTTTAGGTGTTTCTTTCAGTAAATAGGTTTTGTGTATCATTCTTATCATTTGGGATTTAACACAAGTCTGAAACTTTAACAAGTTATTTGATTATTAAGAAGATTATTTTCAAGAATTTTACTTCTTAAAGGGATAGTTCACCCAAAAATGAAAATTCTGTCATCATTTACTCACCAAACCTGTATGGATGTCTTTGTTCTGCTGAACACAAAGGAAGATATTCTGAAGAATGTGGGAAACAGAGCAGTTCTGGGGCACCATTGACTTCTATTGACTACTATGGAAGTCAATGGTGCCCCAAAACAGCCTGGTTACAAACTCTCTTCAAAATATCTTCTTTTGTGTTCAGCAGAACAAAGACATTCATACAGGTCTGGAACTACTTGAGGGAGAGTAAATGATGACACAATTTACATTTTTGGGTGAGCTATCCCTTTAAATTTAGTCTCAAGAAAAATCTTAAGAAAAAAACGTGTTTTCTTAAGAATTTTTGGGAAAACAAATTTTTTTTTTCTTTCTCAAATTAGGAAAGAAAATAGCAGTTAAGAAGAAATTTCAACTTAATGTTTAGTGAATCTGGCTTCTGGTGTCTAAATGATTGCGAGATCAGGCAGCCACAGCATTTCAAAAAAAAGTTATGAAAATGTCATTGAACTTTTAAAGTTACTAAACAGCTGATGGTTTTCCTGTGTTACACGATCAGTGCATTGTTTCAGAAGCTGTCGCTCACATCCGTGCTCATCTGTGATGAACCCGCTGACTAACAGAGGCGTAAACAACAGGGACATTTTCAAAGTCTTTAATGAGGAAAATCAGTGTGAAATGGTAAATCCACCAACACTTGAGAGGAATTAATGACGTATTGATCATGACATGTAGAGACATTGGTTCCAGTTTCCTGACCTTTACCGAGGTGAGAGGGTGGGGTGCCAGATCCTCTGTGGGTGTTTGCTCTTCACTTCCTCTTCTTCAGGATGCTGAAGGACACTTATTTATTGCAAAATCATTTTTTCCCTTGAGACTGGAAATTTTACAGATTCTAAGATAGTTCACAGTGCAATAAATATAAAAATATAAATCAGAAAGTACAAAAGAGAAGAAAATAAAAATAAACATCTTCTGGAATATTTTACACATGTATCTATATATTAACCAAGTTAGTGACTGTGGTTAAGACCGGCTCTACCCATCACCTCATTATTATTACACATCCATATCTATCACTCATGCATTTCGCTGATATAAATAAATGACTCACATCACTTCATACAAACAGTCAAGACTTTACAATATGAATAACTGTATGATGTTTGCTCTTATGGAGCTTCACAGTTTATGGTGAACACTTAACTCAGAAACAATTGATTGTGAACGCTGAATAAATCATGAGTCAGTTGATTCGTCATCCTCATGCATGTTGTTACTGTATAGAAATAAAACATTCTGACTTTGCTCACAGAGGGTTTAACCACTTCCCATTTTCTCTCTCTGTCTATAGATAGATAGATAGATAGATGGAGATAGAGATATATAGAATCCTTACGTGACATTTGTGGTTTTCTCAGTTAAAAATGAGTGGCCTACACAAATATTGCACATAAATTTCTCGTTATTTCTCATCTATATTTTTAGCAACTTTTTTCCTTTATTTTTGTAATTGGCATAGGTTTTGTATTTCATTCTGAAACTGATTGATCTTAGGCCTCACTGATCTCAGAGTCAACATTGGCTAAATGTTTCTCAACTTTTTGTTGCATAAACTTAAAACAAGAAGTTGAGAAAACTCAAAAATCTGCTGAAGCTGGTTGCCTTAAACTTTTAAGTTCTCTCAACTTGATTTTTTACAGCACTGTAAAAAAATAAAAATAAAAAGTTTCTATTGAAGCTTAAGTTTAAGGCAACCAGCTTCAGCAGATTTTTGGGTTTTCTCAACTTGTTGTTTTAAGTTTATACAACAAAAGTTGAGAGAACTCAAAAAAATCTACAAAAATAAGTTGAGAAAACTCAAAAATCTGCTGAAGCTGGTTGCCTTAAACTTTTAAGTTCTCTCAGCTTGATTTTTTACAGCACTGTAAAAAAATAAAAATAAAAAGTTGAGCAAACTTAAGTTTAAGGCAAACAGCTTCAGCAGATTTTTGAGTTCTCTCAACTTGTTTTAAGTTTATACAACAAAAAGCTGAGAAAACTCAAAAATCTCCTACAAAAATAAGTTGAGAAAACTCAAAAATCTCCTGCAAAAATATGACTGAAAGAAAACTAGTTGATAAAAAGACTAAATGCAAGATATGGTGATAATATAGTATAATACGAACCATTTTCAAAAGGTCAGTCATTTTTGACCAGGAACACAAGGATTTTCAGCAGAACAAGGGTTAAAAATGAATGAAAGTCATTAGATGTTGTAAAATAGCAGATGAAGTGTCACTGATTGTAAAGAAAGATGCCCTTTAGCAACACAAAGCATCTCAAAAACTAAGTGTTGTGACACAGATTGAGAAATTTTAGAGGAACATTTTCAGAAACCACAGAGTCTCACAATCTTTCTTTGCAATAAATGACACCTGATTTGATATTTCATTGTCTAATGTAATGAAATGTAAACATGAAGAAATAAAACCATCGTCACCGCTGTTCATTTTGAAATGATCCTGATCAAATGAAATGTTCTACCTATATTTCAAAATCCTAAATTATAAATTATTAAACTTAACACTAGTCCTTTAGAAATAACAGTCACACGAGGCTACACATGGAGATATTCATTACATTCATTACATACGCTAGCAGTCAAACATTTACACAGATCAGGTCATTCATTTCCTCATGTTAGAAGAATAGGTATAATCTCTAAAATTACACAAATATAAGTCTGAGAATGATGTGGAGATCAAAACGCTATACAAATGAGCTTTTTATTTATTTTTTGTCTACTAACATTCTTAGTAAATTGTTTTTTTTAAAAGTCTATTAAAATATTGATTTATTTTTGTCGGCTAAACTGTTTAGACTCCTTTAGATCAAATAGGTTTTTTAAGATCATGAGGAACATAAATTGAGCTTGTGTCCAAATGTTTGACTGATGACGCGACAAAAACACTGATGATCATGAAAACAACAATAAAAACATCCTAAAATCCCTCCACATCCTGAAAATGATCCAAACTGATTCTCTCCCACATCGACCTCGTGTGTCTGCATACTCTTATGACTGATGACTAACTGGGCTTTTATGAGAAGCTCTATATTATGCATATAATGTAAACATCAGGAGTATTTACCATATTCGTGACCCTGGAGCACAAAAGCAGTCTTAAGTCGCTGGGGTATATTTGTAACAATAGCCAACAATACATTGCATGGGTCAAAATTATACATTTTTCTTTTATGTCAAAAATCATTATAGTTAAACAAAAAATGCAGATGTGTTCCATGATGATATTTTGTAAATTTCCTACCGTAAATATATCAAAACTTAATTTTTGATTAGTAATATGCATTGCTAAGAACTTCATTTGAACAACTTTAAAGGTGATTTTTTCAATATTTAGTTTTTTGCACAAAATGATGTATTAATATCCATTTCATAAAATTGACCCTTATGACTGGTTTTGTGCTCCAGGGTCACATTTATTCACAAAATTCATGTTCCCAATCTATGAATGATTCATCAGTGCAAGTTATTATAGAAAAAACATCTGAAAACATCATTAAACATCAAACCGCTCGCAACATCAATTTGAGCTTTTAACTTATTCTATATGGCAATAATAATCAATAAAAATGGTAATATTAAATAGGGTGTGGATGATAACCCAGGTTAAAAAAAAATAGTACACTTCCATAATGTACTTAAAGCGCACTAATTTTGTACTTGATATACAAAAAATGATTCTTTAGTACTTCTTAAGTGTACTCAACTGTGCTATTTTGGGATAACATGAATATGAACTAAAATGCGCTTTTAACATACTATCTCTGTATTTAAAAAATGTATTTAGTCACCACTTGTAGTACACTTGAGTGTACTAGAGTATGAAAGATGGGTTCAAGTGTACTACAAGTGGTAACTACATACATGTTTTAAATACAGAGATATGTTAAAAGCGCATTTTACTGTAGTTCATATTCATGGTGTCCCAAAATAGCACAGTTGAGTACACTTAAGAAGTACTAAAGAATCATTTTTAGTATATTAAGTACAAAGTTAGTTCACGAAAAGAGAGACTTTAAGTACATTATGGAAGTGTATTTTTTTTAACCTGGGAACTTCAAGGCAATACTTTCAGAAGGTCAGTAGCAGGACATGAGAGGCTGTGAGCAGCAGTAACAGAGCAGGAGTGAGACGCAGCGTATCTGATCGACTCATGCTGAGCGTGTATTGCCTGACCGTCCTGTTATAGCCTTCCTCTGAAGACATGCATCTGTACTCCCCTTCATGAGTCTTGTTCATGCTGTCAATGAGGTACACACAGACCTTCTCAGAGCAAACACTCTCCTCACGTGTTTTATCATGGTACCAGTTGTATGTGGCGTGGTTTGATGTCACCGGGCAGAGAAGGTAGTGTTTACAGAATGGAGAGACGTGGATCACTAGCGGCTTGTCACTGAGTTCAGTCTTAGACGGTGAAGCTTCAGGCTTATCTGTGGAACAGATGGTCATGTGATGCATTTGTTAATTTTTTAAATAAATGAGTGAATCTGCAAAATTTTGTTTCAAAAACATATGAGCTGTCAATCCTGACTCCTCAAAACCTCAAAATTCTGAGATGGCAGATGAAACTAGTTGATTATAAATGTATTCCATTCAATACCTATACATTTAAATAGAAATATAATGGATTATTTGTCTCAAGATGGTTTTGTTAGAATGGACACATGCTAATGTCAGACTGAATCAATAGTGATCTGAGCGTTTTGTGTGCAGCACGATCAAAGTTGCTGCCAATGTGGAGCGTCTCAAATCATCAGTTAGGACGCTCCCTAAGAAGACAGCTGCCTATGTAGGAAAATACTAAATGCTCAAAAAGTGAAACCTTTTATTCAAAGTGAGTAGAAGACATAATGGGTTTTCACACTAGGGCTGCATGATTTGGGAAAAATCTGAAATGTAACCGTGTTTTTTTTTTTGTTGTCGAGTCAAATGAATGCGGAAACGGTACTGGGCTCTAGCCTGTATCATTTCATACAAAAGCGCAAATGAAACTACATGCATGCAATATCGTGGTCAGTTAAGTCATGAAGCTACCAAAAGGCAATTAAAGCTGCCTTAAAACTGTGCATGCATGTAATATATTATATATGAGTCACATTTAAGAGCATGTCTCTGAAATGGTTTTCAAAACTGTCTCCTGTCTTCCTCATCTAACACACCCGATTCAACTCGTCAGTTCATTAGTAGAGACTTTAAGAAGTTTTTAAAGTGGGTCAGAAAAGGTAAAGAGATTTGAGAGAAAATACGATGAGTGGCAGATCCACGTCATGTTCAGCAGCGGGAACTCTAAAGCAGCCAAATATAATAACCCAGCTGCAGTGATGTCTGTTAATCAAAGAAGAGGAAAATCAGTAACTTTTATAGTTTTAAGGATTCATCTATATTTAATTTAGAATTTAGTGTTTGATAACTTCAATTTCTGTAAGCTATATATCTGCTGAAGGGCACAGGTAAATATGACATTAATTATAATAGGTTTATGTGAAGATTGTTTTAAGTTCACTTAAATTACAAGTTATTTTTGTAAAGTCTAATAAATTTTAAAATTGATAGCTTTCGATTATACTGTAATGTCCAGTGGCTATTAGTCAGTGGTTAAATATTAGATTAATCGTGATTAATTTCAGAAAAAATGTGCGATTAATTAAATTTTTTTTAATCGATTGACAGCACTAATATATACATAATAAATATACACAGTACACACGCATATATTATGTAAACAAAAACATTTATTTCGGATGCGATTATTTGTTTGACAGCACTATTATTATTATTATTATTATTATTATAGCAAAATCAAAATCTAACAATAATTATTTATTATTATTATTATTATTAATACTAACTAAAGCTGCAGTCCGTAAGTTTTGGCTCTTCGTCGCCATCTCTGTTTGAAACCTGCAATTGCAGTTTTTTGCAGAATTATTTTCTTTATGTGGGTTGTGCATCGACGCAGCTCCAGCGCGGATGAATCTAATGTTTTGAGGAGTATTTGTGGCTGTCAGTCACCACACCGGTGTGGATACTGTACTCAGGAATCAGAGATTCTAGCCTACGTCTTGAAATATATGAACCAAATAAGAATTTTCACCGGATATTGTCATCTGAACAATTAAGTAACAAGTCTGCCACTTTTGTTCTGACCAACTGAGGAAAAAAGCATTACAATAAATCGTGCTAGCAGAGCAGACGGTAATGTGATGCATTTATTAAATTGACATAAATTGGTATATCTGAAAACATTTTGTTTCAAAAACACTTGAGCTGTCAATCTAGACTCAGTTCTTTGCAGAGCAACAACCTAGATAGCAGATGAAGCTGGTTAATTATAAATATACTGTAGTTCATTCAGTACCTAAGTTGAAGTAGAAATAGTTGAATTAAAATGGATTATTTGGCTCAAGACGGTGTTGTTAGAATGGCCACATGCTAATGTCAGACTCAGTAATGAATTAATAGTGATTTGAGTGTTTTGTGAGCAGCACTATCAAAGCTGCAGCCAATGTAGAGCGTCTCAAATCAGTCTCATTTCAGATAGGATCCTCCCTAAAAAGACAGCTGCCTATGTAGGAAAGTAGTACGTATATACTAAAAAAGCAAAACCTGATTCAAAGTGAGTAGAAGACATGGTGGCCTTTCACACCAGGGCTGCACGATGTGGGAAAAGATGAAATTGCAATTTTCTTTTTTTTAAGTAAAAATTGTGATTTTAAAATGTCATTAAAAATGCAAGTTTGTTGAGCCTCTTTTAAGGGCTGCACAATTTGGTCACAATGTGATCATATATCAGTGTGGCTATAAAAATGATAAAAAATAATAATGATAATAATAATAATTAAAAATAAATATAATAAATAAAAAAACAACAATTAATTATTAATATTGATTACTAACAAGTATAAAAACAAAATTGTAATACTTCACTATAAAATATTATTTTACATTATAACTGTAAAATTACAATGCTAATACTTGTGGTTGTCTTCATTTTCAAACATTAAACCATTGATTGTTTATTTTGATGAAAAACAGCAGGAAGCCCCTGAAGCTTCTCTTTTTTTAAGCACTTCTCATTACAAATATGGGAAGATGGTTGGTGTGTGTTGCATAAACAAATGCACGACACAAACTCAGAGCAGAAGCAGAGATGAGCTGCTGTCATAGACCACAGCACTAAACCTGAAACTATGTAGAAGGTGGTCTGAGTTTGTTTGCAGTGGAACCGTGGTGCAAACATTTTATTCAGCCCTGCCTTGTTCAGGAAATATAATATAGTTCACAAACAATCACATTTGGATTGAGACCAAATTGAACATGGCTAGAGTGAAAACCACCAAACACACCCAATAACAAAAACAGAGCCATACTTACTGCAGTATCTGATATCCTGGACTGGGTTTCTGTGGAAAAGAGGACACATAACTGAGATGAGGCTTGTTATATTCAGAAATGGGGGGTTTTTTGGTAAGTGAATCATGCGGTGTGGTTTTAAGCTGTGTGTGGGTGGGGGGACTTATGTTAATGTTTCAGTGGTAGGAAATAAGGAAATAAATGGAAATCTACAAAAAGGAGTTCATGTGGTCGAGCAGGTAAGGTTTTTCAGTGGTTGAGGTTTCAGAATGATTTTATGTGCAATCTACAAGTCAAGCATCACTATTACTAGTGCTTAAAATGATTTGAACAAACCTCAAACACTACGTATGAAACTTTAGTGTGTAGCTCATTCTGCAGATCACAGAGACCCAAACCAGCATGAAACCACTTTACAATTTCCCATAAACACTCCAGCATCACTGCACAACTCTCTCAGTCTATTAAAGAACTACGATGAGCTTCAGTGACAGTGGCTTTGAGCTTTTGCCTAAAATACATGTGTAATCAGGAAGGAAGCAGATGTGTGTGCACTGAGGTCTTACTTTGCTGTGGAGGTGCAGTGCAACCCGTCCCAACCGCAGTAGGGGTCTCGAGATAATCTGCATTCGTTGCACTCATCATGTACGTCCTGTGGAGGTCAGTACAGGCGACCTCATTACTGGAACTCACATACAGACGCCTCTGAGAAATTAAACACAGGATAGTGAGCTGATAACATGATTTATATGCTTAAAAATGAACCAAAGATCAATCATAGATTTCAAAGAACAAAATAAAGAAACTAGCCTAATAAAAACAAAAGACACAACTGAAGCTCTCCATGTGTCTACATTCAGAGTATTTGAAAGTAAAATAAAACAAGTATAACTGTAGATTGCCCTGTGAAATCCTGTGCTCATTGTTAATGCAGTTATAATCACTGACACACTGAATAACATCTATATTTTTGCATCTGGCAGAAGCTTTTATTCAAAGCGACTTGCATTCCATGGAAAATAATCATTTCAGATCATGCGTTCCCTGGGAATTGAACCTATGACCTTGGCGTTGCTAGCGGCATGCTCTACTGTTTAAGATTGGCATCATTACTTTTATAAATTTTATTATTGATTTTAGGTACTTTAGGACACTATGAAATCCATCTTATTTTTTCCCATTTTAATTTTTTTTTTTTTTTTTTTTTACTGTCTATTTAATTGCAACCAGTGTTGGGTAAATTACTTTCAAAAAGTAATTAATTACAATTACTAATTACATCATCAATATTGTATTTAAATTACTTTACTAATTACTCTGTCTGAAAAATAATTTAGTTACTCAATAAGTAACTTACTCAAATCGCTAATTAGGCTACATCTTAAAATACCTATAAACCTTAAAGCACAGACAATAGAAATTAAACTCAATTATATCAATAATATAATATATATTATTCTTTCAATTTGAGTCAAACACAGAATAGCTTTTTAGCCTTTTAGCTTTAAAACAACTGTAATACTTAAACATTTTTATAAAAAATGTAACTTCCTTTAAATAGAAATACTCTACAAAATGTCTGAATAACAAAAAAGCTTAAGGAAAAGTTAAGAAACAATATATTTCAGTTCAGGCAAGATGTTCAGGAAAAGCCCAACTAGTAAAATCTGTACAGGTTTATGTAAAAATAACACGTTAACTAATGTAGGTAAGAATAAATTACAGAAACGATCTCCTCCACTGAATAAAGCGGCGTCAGATTGCGCTGTTCTTCTGAGGTAAATTCCAGCTTAGTCCTCTTTCAAAAGCGATGAAAATTAGATGAATCTTGATTATTTTTTAATCTATTTTTTTGTATCTGAGGTACAGGGAAAGACTGTACCTCAGTTTCATACAGATTACATAATCAGGAATATTCGTTTTTGATTACTTAGTAATATGTTACACCCAACACTGATTGCAACCATGAAATGTATACAATTTAACAACAATTTGTTGTCTGGATTCCATTTTAATGGTTTAATGAAATTTTAACAGAAAGCTTTCTATCAGAAAGCATGTCTAATCAACTGAATTTATAAAAACTATTTATTTATTTTCCTTTACAATAATAGAGGCCTATGATTTTTTTTTTTTTTTAGAAATTCTGGTAATCAAATGAAGGTTAACTTAAAACATTAATTTCATTTATCCTTTAATCAAATGAAAATTAAACAAAACCTTTACCTTTACTTTTAAACTTAAATCATTCAAAACGGTGGTTTTATTCATCTAAAAATAACGTTTTGATATTATTAGCGTTAGAAGTAGTATAATAATATATTTCTGTCACAATTTCTTCAAGTTGAACCAAACTTTTATTTTGATGGGTTGCATGAAGATGTTTTTGCTGTGTGTATATGATATCAAGATATCAAGCAAGTCACAGGGCACTAGTACTTCTGACATTCCTGCTTTGGTTTGGAAGTGAAGAGTTGGGTGATATTTTGCGTCGTACCTCCGAAGCGTCCAGCAGCATGCTGGTAATGTGCGTCCCTCGTGGAAACGGCAGATACTCCGCAATCACAAAAACGGGCTCTTCCAGCACTTTATGAACCCCTCCACTTTCTGTGAGAAAATATTACAACAGGACATTAACTAATCAGTCTGCATAGGGAACTACCTAGTAAGACAGCATGCTAACCGTCACACGCACATCACACAAAGTTTTACATTACATGTTGCTTTTGCGTGAAATAATCATGCTTTAATTACATAATTTTCACTGAGCACGTTACAATGCATTCTGCGACTGTGATATATTAAGTAGCATAATTTTGCTATGTAGTGTTTGGAACAGCCTTAATGTCTGATGCCTAACAATGACACCTACTTAGCTCACTAGGGTTTGAAACTATTAGATTGTGCAACTTTGATAACTCATGCTACACTCCTCATAGTTATCATTCATTCAGCCTCAGTCATCTGACTTTATCAATGATTCACTACATTTTCTCCTCGTCGTTACATGAACGTTTCCTGCAGCAGTTAGTCATCTAAATGTGGAACTGATAGGAGAATTTAAAATCAACATGAAACTGCATTTACATCCCATTTAACCTCTGTTACGAGTGAAACAGGATGTTTGACCAGAAGCACTTCATAATAATCTACACATTAACTGCTTTGTGATCATTTGCATAGAAATGAATTCATTATACAATGATTTTCTGTGTGTGTGTGTGTGTGTGTGTGTGTATTTTTCACATTGCATTTGAACTTAAGATGATTTGTAAAGAGGGATGCATTAAAGAAAATGTTTTTGTTCACAGGAACATTTCGGAAATTGCTATACATTCACGTAAAAAAAACAAAAACAAGGATGGGCTGATAAAGATGGAATGTAATGGTTAATGGTTTTGGCAGTAAAAGGCCTGTTTAGCATCTGTAGTATGCTGTTTATGTAATTTCCTATTTTTAAATTAGATTATTGTATCTTGCCGCATTATTTAACAAGCTATAAATTCAGTGGATGCTGTTGATCTCTATAATGACAATTTTGACAGTGCATCTGCTGTAGTGTTCAAGTCAAATTTATTTATATAAGGCATACATATGGTTTCAAAGTAACAGAAACTCATTTAATTAATGTTTATAGGGTCATTCAACAAAGAATCAATAGGAACTAATGGAACAGCAATGGCGTTCTGGTGTTTTATTTTGTATGCACTACTAACTTCTTCTTCGTGACGCTGTACTTTAACTGCTGTACTGTCTTCTACAGGAGAATAGCTGAATTATCATGTTATGTTTTATGGTATGTGGGAGTGTAATTGTATCTGTATATCATTTTAAACCTTTTTTTATTTCTGTCAAATGATTAAACGATCCATTATGCCATTATCCTCCTTATTGTTGCTTAGTGAGTTTTGTGTTCTTTGGCTACGGCAGCTTAACAGTTTACTTCGACTTTACTTAAACGTTGCGATTAAGCAAAATTTACTTCCTTTCACTATTGCTGCTCCATCAGCAGCTGCTGACTCAAGTCCCTATTAAGCAGAATTCTAAATGAAACTGAATCATTAAATTCCTCAGGGTTGCCAGTGATAGATCCACGTACCTAGAGACAGAAGCAGGACGGTGTGGCCTCGTACCCGGTCCACCTGTATATGAGTGTAATGGCGGTGTCTGAAC
>JAFVLL020017723.1:0-12896 GCA_021397915.2 Tor tambroides | reverse complement strand
CTGATCCCAGCAGCCTGTAATACAGCTCTTACAGTAACTGTGTCCACACTGGATGGTCACTGGATCCTTCAGGAGATCCAGACACACTGCACACATGAACTCCTTCTGATCCACCGAAATTCTGGCTTCTGCCATTTTACTGCTTGAATACAAAGACACAAACACACAACAGCTCAAGCACACTTTCACTTTCTCTTTCCCTGAACTCATGTGATTCCTGTATCCTGGTTCTGTGTTTGAGTGTCTTTGAGCCCTCACAAGTACACAAACAAGTACACACACTCACAAGGGTTTCCATCTTTTATGGGTTCCTTCCATAGGCGTAATAGTTTTTCTACTGTCCAAACTGTATTTTCTATCCCCTAACCCTACACCTAAACCTACCGCTCACACAAACCTAAAGGCATTTTTAGATTTTAAAAAAACTTTTTCTGTATGATTTATAAGCTTGTTTCCTCATGGGGTCCAAAAAAAAGTCACAAGGTCCAAATTTACTGGTATTCGTGGTGGGAACATTTGGTCTTCATAACTTAACGAATACTAGGTATACACTCTCTCACACAAACTCAGTTTTCAGTTTTAGGTGCTTTATTGGCATGGCAAATATTTTTACATTTGTATTGCCAAAGCATTGCAGCGTTGATGCATACAATCAAAACGTGGAATTAAAGAATAGAATAAATTCACAAATAAAAGTAAATAAAAGTATATGTCATAATACAGTATGAAAGAGCATTAAAAAATACTAATACTAATTTTACCTACTCCTAACAAAAAGAATTGTGCTGTCATTCATGCACATATGCTTTGTATTACCACACAGTACATAAACAACATTCTGATATTTTATCAACTAAATTCTTATTGCTTAGCACATTATAAACATCGACATCAGATAGTATATCAGTAAACACTGATCTAAACATTCCTGGACTGTAACATTCATCATGCTGGAGTGTAAACATTCACATTACTTTATATCTATATCATATTATAAATCATTTTTATTATCTAATAGCAAAAACGATGTATGACATTTAGGCTATATACAATAAAAAAGTTGCCTATTACAGCATATTGCACTCACTTGCATACATTTCAGTTTGGCAAGATGTTTGGGAAAAGTATAAAAAAATTTTTTTTAAAAAGTTAATGTAAAAATAACACGTTTACTAATGTAAGTACGAATAAATTACAGAAATGATATCCTCCACTGAATAAAGCCGCATCAGATCATGTTGTTCTTCTGAGGTAAATTCCGGCTTATTCCTCATAGCAGGTCTTCTTCCTAAAACGATGAAAATTAGATGAATCTTGATTTTTTTTTTGTTATCTATTTTTTGTATCTAGGTGACGAGGGCATTTGCGCGCAGGTATGACTGCGGATAATGAGCTCAGAGACAGGAAAGACTGTGCCTCGCTTTAGTTTCATACAGATTTCATAATCAGAGAATATTTGTTTTCGATTTGAATTGGTTCATTTAAAAGTAGACACTTCAAGCTTTCTATAGACATATTTCTCATGTCTGTATGTTAAGTATTCACTGAGTTTCGGTTCGTGTTTGTGGCGCGTTTCAAAAAGAAGTTCACCAGGACACGAGACTGTAGAAAGCGCTCCCTGTTTGTTTTGTTTATTTTACAAAAGCACAATGTTTTGTTGTTATTATCAGTGTACACAAATAAAAGTAGAACCTTTTTAGATTCTATTGATTATAGTCTTATCTGTGTCTGAGTATTTTCCTTTTTCCTTTAGACCAGTGGTTCTCAAAGTGTGGTACGTGAGCTTCTTCTAGTGGTACTCAGAGGAATCTCTGAATTAAATATAAATTAGGCCGCGTGTCCGCCAAAGCGTTTTTTTCCCCCCGAGGCTAGCTTATTTTTTTAATTGTTTTAAATGGGAGCATCTTTTTCATGAGTTGAAGGATGTTCAACTTTGGGTAAAACTTAGCGCTCATCACTGTCACTTTTTAGTCAGCTAACCAATCACAGTGGAGGAGGGGCGGGACTAATACCGTCACACCATGCTTGTACTACGACTGAACAACAATGGAGAAGTTAATATTGCTTGTCTCCGAGTATTTATGTCTGTACCAGATGGAATTGCCGGAGTATCATAATATTGTTATGAAAAATAATGCTTGGAGAAACATTTCATTTGCGATGCGTCTGCCATATTACTTCAGCGGATATTCCATATCATAGCAACCACAACATCTCAACTAAAAAAAAAAAACTGACTGCACGTGCACCTTCCCAAACGGATGAGGCTTTTATTCTTGTCGCGTTCGCCGTTCAAGCGCTCACAGCTGGGCGTTTTCAGCTGGCTTTGGTGGACACATGGCCTGATTGTTGTTACTTGCAGCTACACATACAGCCTGTGTTATTTATTTATTTTTTTTAAATCAAGTACTTTTTTATTTAAAAGTGAAATAAAAACTGTACTGTACTTAAAGATTAAATGAAAATGTATCGTACTTAACATTTAAGTACAGTAACTTACAGTTTTTATTTAACTTTTAAGTATCTACACTACATTTTCATTTAAAGTTAAATAAAAACTGTAAGTTACTTTACTTAAATGTTAAGTACGATACATTTTCATTTAATCTTTAAGTACAGTTTTTTTTAACATTTTAGTACAGTACAGTTTTTATTTCACTTTTAGGTACAATATATTTTAATTTAACAATTAAGTTTTTTTATTTACCTGGAAGTAAGCACAGTGCAGTGTTAATGTTCAAACTGTGTATTTACAATGTTTTAAGAGGCTGCCAATAATATTCTTTTTAGGAATAAAACTGACTCGTTTTTTTGTTGTTTTTTTTAACTGTGCATAGTGCTACTGCATTTTAATGTTGGTCATAATGGTGGTACTTAGGAAGCCAAATATTTTCTGAGTTGGTACTTGGTATAAAAAGTTTGAGAACCACTGCTTTAGACGATACATTTAGATTTCAAATTCAATATTGATTTTAGAACTGTTGAAATTATTTGCAGTATGTAATGCAAGTACTTTATAAGTGTTACAAACGAGGCCCTTGCGCCTTCTCTCTCGCACCACCAGAGGGAGCCCTCACCGGAGTACTAACTCGAATTCGGACTCTAACTCCCACATACCTGGGACTGATCACCTGCACCTGTCATCAATTACACACACACTCACATACATAAAAGACTGTGTTCCTTGCACCTCAGTGTGATGTCTTGATTTGCCACGGTGATCGCTACTGGGCGTTTTCCCTCTGTTTATTCTGCCTGCCTGTGTATTTCTCGGACTGTTTATCTTGATTACGATTCCTGCTGCCAACCTTGACCTTCTAGCCTGTTTATCGACTCTGCCTGCCTGCCGCCTGCCCCGACCTTCTGCCGCCTTCTGACTTGTGTTTTGTATTGTCTACTGTTGTTAATAAACTGCAGATGGATCATCAAGCTTCTGACCCGTTACAATAAGTAACTAATTAAATTACCTAAAAATGAACAGTAATCCCTCACTTTACTTTTTCAGGGGACAAGTAATTTAATTACAGTAATGGTAATTTGTAAAAACAGTTTATTAACAACAGTTACTTAGTAACACGCTACACTCAACACTGACTACAGAAACGTGATTACTGTACTTACAATAGATTTTCTATTTCAAAGAGAATGAGTTCTAAGGAACATTAAATTTATTTTTAAGGTTAAAATAAAAATGTATTTTGATGATATTCGAATGTTATGACATTCAGAGATTAGACTGTACAGAGATTGAAATCTACAGATAACGCCTAACGCTGATACACATTAAATACACATAGTCATGCAATGTTGATGTTGTTAACATTAACAATTTGAGAACAAAGTATAACAATAATAATAATTTGCACGGTTTGACATGGTCTGGGCCAACTTTGCGGTTACCAATCACCATTGGTAGTGCAATTTATTTTAAAACCTTTTTATTTTAAAACTGGCAAACATGTTACTAACTTGTTTTTTGCATAGTAAAAATAAATAAAAAATAAATCAAATAAATTCTGTTCTTTTAAACTTGATAAGCTTGAAAAAATTCATCATAGTTCCACAAAAATTTGAAGCAGCACAACTGTTTTCATCATTGATAATAACCAGAAATGTTTCTTGAGCAGCAAATCATCATATCAGAATGATTTCTGAAGGATCATGTGACACTGAAGACTGGAGTAATGATGCTGAAAATTCAGCTTTGATCACAGAAATAAATTACATTTCAAAATATATTCACATTGAAACCACTTATTTTGATTTGTAATAATATTTCAAAATATTACTGTTACTATTGCTGTTCTTATTGTATTTTGATCGAATAAATGCAGCCTTGATGAACATAAGAGACTTTTTTCAAAGCCCCAACTTTTCTGTAGTCTAAAATATAATTTCTACAATATTTTAACAGTATTTAAAACAGAACACAATGGTTTCAGTTGAAGTACTCTTTCACAAATGTCTCTGTAATGTACTTACTAATGTACTAATGTTCTAGATAATGGAAGTTCTACTACCTCAGGCAGGCAGACTGACATACTTTCTCTAAACCTCTAAAACAAAATGTCCCTAAATTGCTTTCCAGGACACTTTTCAGGACTACCAGGAGATGTTTGTTCAGTTTGGCTATGTGGTGCTCTTTTCCTCTGCCTTTCCATTGGCTGCCATGTGTGCCCTCATTAACAATATCATTGAGATCCGGAGCGACGCGTTTAAACTGTGCACCAGCCTACAGAGACCCTTCGGCCTGAGGGTGGGGAGCATCGGGCAGTGGCAGGTTAGACTACACAGAGTACTCCGAAAATCATTATAATACTCATCTGATGCTGTTCTAAGAGTGTCTTCATACAACGAGGTTGTGTAAAAGTCCTGTATCATTGCACAGACAGTGATGGAAGCCATGGGTCTGATTGCCATCATAGTGAACTGCTATCTGATTGGTCAGTGTGGGCAGCTACAGAGACTGTTTCCCTGGCTTAGTCCTGAGATGGCCATTATCTCCATCGTCATCCTAGAGGTACACACACACTCAAGCACATACACACAAGTGTTATTTTAGTATCATTGAGATACTATCAATGTAACTATTGTTTTTATTAATATTTTGAATCCGTTTTTATTTTATTTTCTGTTTCCATTAAATTTTGGGTAAAGTTTTAGACATTTTGTTGTGTGCGTTTGCCATTTTTAGTGCTTATTAGGGATGTCAGTTGTTTTGTCAAAAGTTTTTTTAATTTTTTTTAATTACTTTTTCTGTTTTCTTTTTTCATTTTTCATTTTGGGTATACTATCCCTTTGGTGAACTGTCCCTTATCCATAAGTTTTTATTAATACAGACTTTTTATATTTATTTTCAGATTTTTTATCAATATGTAAATATGACATTACTTTTTAATGAAATAATACTCTTAATAATAAACTAAAACTGCCAGTAGGTGGTCTAAATGAAAAAGTCATTGAGTCATTCAATCGATTTATTCAACTGGTTGAGTCATTCAGGAATGAAGTAAATGACTCTCTTTATGAATCAGCCATTGAATCATTGGTTCACCCAATTCGTTCAAAACGCAGATTCATTCAGAAATTGTGTGTTGCTTGAAGATGCACAACAGTTCTGCTGTGGCTTTAATAGTTTACATTCAATTAAGACAATTTAGAGTATATGCCTATTATACACTACGTGATTTTCTGTGTGAGATTTGTCAGTTCTGGCTGTTCAAAATATGCAGACTGACTCAGACTTAGTTCTCAAACCATGCCAGTAAGTCCGAAATTCCTTCTGAACTGACCTCATTCACATTATATGATTTGCTGTTGTATTGCAAGGACTTGTTGTTTTCAGTTTCTTGTCTGACACATAAGACTTTTACTTTCTCTCTTTCCTCTCATGAGCAGCACTTTGCAGTACTCTTGAAGTATATCATTCATGTGGCAATACCAGACATCCCCAGCTGGGTCGGAGAGGAAATGGCAAAGCTGGAGTTTCAGCGCAAAGAGGCGTTTAAGGTAATACCCTTTCCACCACTGACCGAAACCATATTTAAGAAACTGAATATTATAAATGCTGGGGTATAGACTCTTTTGACTTGAACCAGTCTGCAACCACCCTGCATGAAAACATGCTAAAACACAGTAAACACCCAAAAAACTACATAGCAAGACCCTGACAACTCTCAAGTATTTGAGTTAATTTCATTAACATAAAATTAAAAAAAAGAAAGAAAGAAATAAAACAGCAACCAGTATCGAAATCAGGCAATGTTTGTTTTAAACATCTGAATCGGCCATAAAAAGTCCTGATCATGCATTAATATTTAAAATATTAAATAAAAGGCTTCAAATCAGAAGTACAATCTGGGCTGTCTTTTCCTATCAAATCTACTATAGGTAGATCTAGATCAGGGATCTTGGGCTTAAAAAGATTGGTGATCACTGGTTTAAAAAAAAAAACTCTCTATATCCAAAATTTCTCTGTTTATAGAGAAGATCTGTTTTAAAGATCTCCACTAGTTTTCACGCATGTGGTTGTAGCCAGAATTTGACATGCTTTTTCCCCACAGGAAAAAAAAAACATTCTATTAACCAACATTAATAATCATTATTACATAATCAAGAGCAATAATCAACAATAATGATGTTGTCATGATTTTGCATAAAGAGTCTCTGAAAAAGAACACAAATGCCATGTAAGATGCAGCTTCTGTTCCACCTCTGCAGTGTAATCTTGTCTTAATTGAATGTAAACAGTTCAATCAGTGTTGCATTTTATTAAATGTATCTGTTTTTTTCAAACGCTTAAATTTAATCAGTCACTTCAATTAATCATAAAACTATATACTGTTACCAATCAAAATTGTTGCATTTAATAAAGTAATTATAAAAAAATGCCATTAAAAAGGTAAAAAAAAAAATGCTCCTGGAAATCAGTTCTAGGGTGCAAATATTGACCCTTACCAGAAAATATAATTTCCTTATATAGACTGTATATAGACTGGTTAAATGTAAGTATTTAAAAAAAAAATCATTAGCATTCTGGCAGCAGCTGGATTCATTGCTGTTGTACATGTGTTTTCAGAAGCATGAGCGTCAGGCACAGCAGCATTTTCAGGAGCAGCAAAGGAGGAAGCGTGAGGAAGAGGAGCGCCAGCGGCAAGCGGAGTATCAAGCCCGGCGTGATCGAGACGATGGTCGCTCGGACTCTTCGTGTGGCGACCACCACCATGACAAGAGCCACAGTGGCAAATCCAGACCTGGGGGTGGGGGAGGCGCTTCTGGGGGGGAGAAACCCAAACGTCCCAGCTCGCTTCTGGGAAACAACAATGTCATGAAACTGAAGCAGATCATCCCTCTACAGAACAAGTTTTCTTCCGGCACAGCCCGTTCCCCGCAGTCACCCACAGGTAGCGAACCCAAGCTACCGGGTTTCCTTAGTTTTAAGTTTCTAAAGTCTCCTGAGAACAAGAAGGAGGCAGCGATGGCTTCCGCTAGTGCGACGCCAGCTCCTCCAGTCCAGGAGAGGGCGGAAAGATCCCAATCACCCAACAAGTCCTTCAATCCTGGGAAACTCTTTAACTTTGGGAAATCAGAGGGAGGGGCATGTGTAAATGGGGCACAACTTTCAAGACCAGGGGATGGGGGACAGGTGCAGGACAAGCCTCCGACAAAGTCCGACCTCAACGGGGTCCCGGATGAAATCCCATCCCCTTGTGGAGAGAATGGGGAGAATGCATCCTCATCCGATGCTGATCCGTCAGGCCCTAAGATATAACACTAAAAAAAAGTATTAAAAAAAACAGGGTGAGAAACTACTTAGTAACATTGAGGGCGGGAGAGTGGGAATGTTTTTTGAGGCTGTGCAAGACCTGGAAGCTGTTAAGTTAAAGACATAATGGGGAATTCACTAAAAGCCCAGGTGTACTTCATTTTCCGTGTTCTGCTACGTTTAGCGCACAATTGTGCGTGCAAGTGTGCTCTGTTGACACTGAGCAACGATGGACATGTTTGGTGCGCGCGCCACCTAGTGGACTTTTATTTTTGAGCGCTGAAATCACACATGCACTGTTGTATGTGCACAAGTTCAAAAATTGGGCTGCAAGTGGATGGCGTACACGGCAAATAACGAAAATTGTCACGTGGACTGTTCGCAAGCCAGAGCGGAACACAGACTAGGGAAGTTTTCTTTTAGCTTTCGAATACATTGGGTCGAGCGTTGTGTATTTGCACGTGTTGTGTGCTTTGTTTTAGCACCCGATTCAGGTAATGGTCACCACTAGAGGTCAACCGATAGTGGATTTTACCGATAACCGATAACAGCTTAATCAACCAGTAGTTTTTAAAATGGATACTGCATGAAAACAAACAACACTCCAAATAAAATAGTGCTGAGCTTTATTACAAAAAACCAGTAACAAATCATGAATATGTACTTTACTTTTTAAATGATATAAAAAACAATCATTTGGGTCAAATATAATGTAATGTAATTGGAAAACCCCCTTTATATTGACGATAAAAAAGAACTGAATTGGGATCCGTTTCTGAATTGTTTATATGTTTCTGCCAGCTGCATGAACATATCACTTTGCTTTCTCACATCACTAGTTTTAAATATGCAACTTCGCTGGCAAACAAATGCATAAAAGTGACCAGCTGGATATGAATAATGCAAATAGATGGTAACAACCCTGACATTAAACATTTGGGTCAAAGTTTGTCACATTGTTTTACCGCTTGAGGTACTGCTTATATTAGCGTCCTCTCAGCCTTGACGTCAACCATACTGCTGTTCTTTCTCTACTATCGTGGCATCTGATCAACACATGAATTACTTTATAATGATATAAAACATATACTGTAGTGTGGCCTATACATAGTGTTTTGTTGTCTGTTTTATATCGGCATCTGAAGTGTCCCGCTCTGTGCAGCGTTCAGTCTCACGTGTCAAAACAAACAGCACATGGTTCACCTCTAGAGGCCGCTCTCGTTCTGTATAATGACAGTGAATCTTTTCAGCCACTCCAGCAAACAGACCCAACTTGGAAAATCTATCAGCATGGATTTATGCCAATAACTGATTGTTCCACCAACCGATTATCGGTGCCGATTAATTGGCAAAATCTGCAAAGATCAGTTGGCCTGTCGTCGCCACAAATTTAATTGCTGCACCTTATTTCCAGCAAGCGGTAAAATGTTAACAACCTTTGCCAATTTGGCGCATTTTATAATGCGCTTCATTTGCATAGAAAGTAAGCTGACAACAACGACGACTCTGTAATTTAAGTACGCATGGCATAGTGCAGTATCGGTGCATATACAACTTGGTTAAGTTGGATTGCGGCTGGTAAATGATGCATGGTTTCGTGCAGAAACGCTACACGCTACAGTGGTGCAACTGTTTAGTGAATTTGCCCCATAATGGTTAATGCTTTGCTATATTTCAGAAAAAAACTTTGTAGAAAAGACCCCCCTCCACACATACGCACACTTATTCACACACACATTGCCTTTTCTTCAACCCAAATAGGAATGCATGAGCTGCGTTTCTGACGGTTTTTAAAGTGCAATGTGTAATTACTAGTCTGATAATTGTAACATTTTATTGGGTTGCTGGTAAAAAAAAAAACAGAAGATCAGTTACCGCACATTTTATACCAATCTCACAGTATGACCTCCAAAATACCATAACAACTATAATCTCACAAGCAGCAGTTCCAACTGTGGGTGATGAAATCTTTTGTATGTGTTTAAAACAGTTGGTTTAGTAGAGCAATAGCAAACAAGCAAAAAACTACTGGTGGTTTAGTACATCCATACTGAATAATAGGCCCCAAATGGCAATATGTTCATGTTAATTAATAAGTGAAAATCAATAATGAAAACTGCAATGGAACAAATGCAAAGGGGTGTTTGATGATGATTATTTCTTTGTCTCAAATTCATATATTCATTTCACACTTTTCTGAAGCGCTGTACACAAAGGCAGCAGGAGGGGCTGGATAGATATCTGTCATGATAATTGCTGCCATCTCCTGAATTTGATGGTCATCTTCACATTGCATCGCCACCAGTATCCTTATCATTATAGCTCTGTTTTGAACCTTCAAGCTGATATGTTACCTATAGTGCAGACTTTAACCCTTCTTAATTACATCACATCAGATTGGAAACTACCTTAAACTGTAAGCAAGATAGTGTTGAAACATTTCATACATTGGACGCACTGAAAAACCTTTAGGTTACTGCTTAAATGCTTCAAATTAGTTTTCCAGACAAATTTTACAAAACTTTGAAAGAGCTTAAGTATAGTTTAACATTTTGGTCACTACATTATGAATATGAATTATACATATATACATAATTTGCATACTTCCATTTGTTTTATTTCATAGTTTTGATGGCTTTCCTATTTTCTAAAAATTTGGAAATGTGTTTCCAAACTGTTGGCTGTAATGATTAGCTAATTAAATATTAATGGGTCATTATCCTGCAAGCCAATTTAAGCAGCCTCATCACATACGAATATTGTATTTTTTATTAATACGCTACTGAAATAATCCACTGTCACTACTATTAATCTACTTGTTGCCAATTTTAATTTATTCATGCCTACCTGTGTTTGTATTTTTTGTTTTTTTTACTGAAGCAAAAGTAATATTTGCCTCCTCTTTGCACATTATTTTAGTGTAAGTCGCACTGTTTTTGTGTAAAGCTGCTAAGCACGCGCTTCGGCTTGGAAATGTGAAGGAAGACGTAAATGTTTCTCAAACAAACCGTCTCTGTCTTTAGAGGCAGTTTGAATGTGTGTTTTTCAAAGAACTTCTTTGAATGACTAAGTTTGTCCTCTTATCTTAACACAATGTGCTCAGTTGTTGCTGTCAAAACCCGTTACAGAAGTCACAGTGTCACACTCTTGAAGGGTTTCTATGAAGCAGTTGAATCTGTGTAAAGCTGTTTATATTCCAGCGTAAGGTCATGAAGAAACAAGAGGTGCCTCAAGTCATGAAGTATATAACATTTTTACTTTTACGCTTTTAGAAAACAAAACAAACTATGCATTTAGTTTTTTATTTGGCTGAAAGATTTGCTGAACAGACGTTGTTGCAATAATATTTTGACCTGAATGGTCATTTTAATCTGTTTTATGTTCTAAATTTGTCTAGTACGCGTTAATCAAGCCATTAATTATGGTTAGAGATCAGTTTTCGATTCGTTTCATTGACAAATTCATCCATTACTACAACAACCAAAACAATATACTTCCTTTGGGTCTTTTTCCACCAAATATTCATTTGACTTCACAAAATATTAAATTGCATTATTATATTATCATATGCATTTCATATGCAAAAATTGGATTTGATTCTAAAATAATTTCTGTTTCGTGAAATGGTTGGATGTGTTACATTTTCAGTGTTAAAAAGAGTAAAACATGTTCGTCACTGCATTTATATAATGACACCTAAAATAGATTTCTAGTCTTTTATTTGGTGTGATATTCTCTTGATGGAGAATGTCTGTGATTATAAATGGGCTATAACTGGTGAAGAATTGGAAGTGTTTGTTAGTAAGAGGCGTTTTTTGGTTGGTCGCTTTCTTTTTGAACTGAACTCTGCAATATGATAGATCATACTCATTTCTGTATCAGTCATCCACATCATGTGTAGTCAGGCCATCGGCTCTGGCCTAATAACTTTCACGTTTCTGTTTAACAATTTGAGTAGTTAAGCTACCGATAGCTGGAAGCATCACGAGGCTGCATAGGCTTGTTGTCTAAGAACTGCTTTACATTGGGTCTAACTGTGAAATATGAACTGATTGTGATGAGGAGCCACAGAACTCCCTCTCTGAAGGCCACCTCACAAACCTATCATGAGCTCTTCCAATGTTCCACTGTAAACCTTTTCTTTATTAAAGAAACAATATTAGGGAGTGGGATTATTTATTTCTTTTATTTTGTCATATTTTTGTAAGAATTGAAATGGGATAATAAACAGATTTAAATTTATTGTTTTTCTGAGTTGTCTTTCAGATTCTCTTTCGGTTAGAAAGTAATTTCTTCTAATATACCGCTTTAAAATTTTCAGCACACTCTCATAATTCATAGCTATTTTACGTTTTGCCAAATTGGTGGCCAGTTCATATGAATTTACGTTAACTGAAATAAATAAATAAAAACAATAAAATTAAAAATAATAATAATTAATATATATCTATATGAACTGAAATAAAGATTAATCAACAAAATTAACTAAACTTAAAATGAATCAGAAAATATCAAAAGTACCAATTTTAAAATATTAATATTAACTAATAGCTATAATAGTTATTACTCTGATACTAAAATTCATACGATATGTTTTTATTATGCTACAGGTCAGTTATTGAATTGAATGGAAAATTGAATTGAAACCTATTGAATTGTTGGAAAAACTTGTTCATGATGTTTTTCTTGAAATTTTGAAAACTTTTTCTCATTTAGGGGCATGTTGTGGAATATGAAGAAATCATTTTTTCAACTCTGTTTTTATTGTTATAGAACCCCTAGCATATAAAACTATATATTGTTAGAGAATACAATTTTCGCACCCCAACATGTATCATTAAAAAAAACACTAAACAAGCAATTATAGAAATAAATTATGAAATAAATAAATACAAAATGTTTATATATATGCAGGTTGAATGAAGTATGATAACATACCCTTAAAAATCAAATAAATAATTTCATGTTTAATTTCAGATTACAGTCATCACAACTTTATCTAACGATTAGCAAATTGTACAAAAGGGGACCGTATCTTAAAAATAATTTCTATTACAATGATGTTTGTGAGAAAATTTGACCATCATATTTTATTGTTAAAGATCCCAAATTGTTTTTTTTGTTTTTTTTT